>CACRXK020002917.1:8307-39571 GCA_902702795.2 Paramuricea clavata | reverse complement strand
GCCTCCCCCCCCCCCCCCCATAAAGAAGAAGTTCTGCAGTATAAACTGTACTAAACATACTATAAATACAAATATTATAATAAAATTTCAATATTAAATACTGAAAAATATTACTGAGATGATCCTGTTATCCCACAGGCTATATCTATGAAATTGCACTGGTATACCTATATAATTGATAGTATTTTTTACCTTGAATATTATATCATGCACAAATTTTCGTTCTCTGTTTAGGTTTTAATTAATATAATTATACGAAAATCTTAAAAATAATATAATTTCAAAATCGAAAGTCCAAAGTCCAAAGTCCATAGTCCATAGTCCAAAGTCCAAAGTCCAAAGTCCAGTCCAGTGTTTACAATATGCCTTCTAAAAATATTCGCTTGCACGTAAACATGTCAATCAAACAATATTGCGAATTTATAAACTCAATACTATATTAATACAATTTAATACAATATTGCAGATTTTATAAATCTTGTTTTAAATTAAGCAGCAATTTTGCAATTTTAGTAAAATTGTTCATGTTTCATCACAAAAAAAAAAATCTTTCGGAATTGTGCTCTCAGATTATATATGTGAGAAAGTTGGCTTCAAGAAAAGTTCTAAAAGTACATGAGCTTGTAACGGAATTAAAATCTTTTGTTAATACACTACACTACTACATGAGACGTTTCAACACCATTACCAGCCCAAAGATGTAGAAACATCAGGAAAGTGTAAACTGTTAATTCCTGACCGTCTCACTAGTCCATTCAACCAAACTGAATCAAATCGCGTTTGTTCTCCGCGATGCGGTTTTCCTGGTAGACTGGTAGTATGTCTAGAACTGAATCGAAATCTGCGCGTAAAAGTGCTTGTTCAGCAGCAATACAAAAGATGATCTCGCTGGCAAGTCATCAAGAAATAGCACAGGTACTGCAGACAACGTGGATGTATACGTAAATACTGATTCTGAGTCTCTGACGATGTACCGAAGTAAGCTCAACATCGACGGTTTGAAAACGTGTCAAGGGCGTTCGTGGGCGTTCCGCGTTTGTCACTTAAATTAACTGTGCTTAGATCATTAAAAGTGCTTTCTTTTAGGTCAGTCCGAATGGGAATATTGTGACGCGAAACCCTACAAACGAAAAGTGGCTGGACCACAGTGACGAACGCCCTTGACACGTTTTCAAACCGTCAATGTTGAGCTTAATACTTTTAGATAATACAACATCAGAATCAGTATTTACACTTTTACCTCCATGCACGTTAATTGTTTGCAATTATCCTGTGCTATTTCCTGACGACTGGCCAGTGAAATCATCTTTTGTATCGCTGCTGAATAAGAAAAAATAGCCACGATCGATGTTCAAGATTATGCCGAAATCACAAAATACTACGGTTTTCCACTGACTTAGTATTGACTAATCAGGTGATCGTATTCACCGTCCAGAATCTGAACGGCGTGTAGTCATGAAAGACGGTCTTTACTGCAGGCCATCAATCCTCCCCCGGAGCCCCCTTAAGTTACAGGGCCTGCCACGCAGGCTAAGTTCTTGTATGCTTCCACAGAGTGTGTATCTCTTGTAATAATGCACCTATCAATGTAAAGCCGGAGGGGGGGGGGACGGGCGAAGGTGGGGGATTTGACAACAAATGCCATCCCCAGGGTCGGGCATTGGCTCACTGACACAAGCCTGAGGTTGGGGACATTTGACAAGATGCTGTGATCTGTGGGGACATGAGGGGACATTTGATCACTTGTTGGCGCAGAAGTCTGGTCACCAAATCTGAGAGCACGATGTTTTTTTGCAAGATGGCGGAACTACCCTAGGTATAAAACAAATTCGCGTTCGTTTTGACGTTTTCGCTCATGATCGAACACACACGAGCCGAGTCATTTGCGACAGCGTTACGAAATGCCGAGGAAGCTATCAGCGACGCATTGTTAATCGCGATGGTTTTGAAAGGCTTACCGAGGGAATTCGACACGTTTGCCACGGTAGTTGTGCAAAAAGAGAAACAAATGACTTTCGCCGAATTCAACAGCGCGCTGCGAAGCCACGAGGAAAGCGCAAAGACACATGGTGGGAAGGCTGCCAGCGCGGGGGAGAATATCATGTTGACGAAGCAAAAGTTCGATGGGAACTGTTTTAAATGCGGGAGAAAGGGACATAAAAGCGCGGAGTGTTTGTCGAAGGCATCGGAAAGATGGTGTAACAATTGTAAAAGTAAAACCCACGAGACAAAGAATTGCCGGAAGAAGAAAGATGCGGCGAAGACAGCAGCCGAGAAGACAACGTCAAGTGAGAACAATGAACATACATTTGCCTTTACATCCAAGGACACAATTAATAAATCAGGTATAAATAATAAGAATAATTCTAGTTTATTAGTAGATACTGGAGCCACAAATCACATTATAAATGACAAATCAAAATTTGTGGACTTTGATAAAGAATTTAATCCTAGTGCGCATGTCATAGAACTCGCTGATGGCAGTAAAGCCAACGTAGTATTAGGAAAAGGAAATGCCAAAGTTAAACTGTATGACGTCAATGGTAATGCACGTGAAGTAATGTTAAATAGCGCATTGTATGTTCCGTCCTATGATCAAAATATTTTTTCAGTGCATGCTGCGATAGAAAGGGGGGCCAGTATTAGTTTAGATAAGCAGGTGAAACAGCTCAAATGTCCTGTTCGTCGTGATGTGAGGAGCTTATTTCGAAGCTCCTGTTCTGATCAGTATATGTATGTATGTTTGTTTCTTCGAATAAAATATCTTTTATAGCGACCTTGTTTGTACTTGTGTTTGTATATCAACGTGTTAACATGGCAGAAATAGCTCAAATCGAGGAAGTATTGAAGAAAGAATTGGCGCCTGTTCACGCTAAGCTTGCTGCGGTAGAAGGAAACCTTAAACAAATGACCACGTCCTTAGAATTCTTATCGACAAAATACGATCAACTGCTAGAACATTCCAAGACCACTAACGAGAAAATAACAGGGCTTACAAAAACAACTAGAACCATTCAAGCAGACATTAAAATCAACAGAGATATGACTCTCGAAGCAAAAGGGGAATCCGACGAGCTAGCACAGTACCTGCGAAGAGACTGTCTTGAAATTTCAGGAGTGAAACCAAACGCAGAATACAGTAGCGAAGCCATCGTAGAACCGAATTTCTCATTTAATGGAAAAGTTAAACAATTCTTACTTCAAAATCAAAATAGTAAATAAAATTTGACTGCCAATGTTTATTTTGTTTTGTCTGTGATTGTTTTGTTTGTTGTGTTGCTATAATAAATCAGAATATATCTTTATATCCCCAAAAAAAAAAAATGAAGGTCTGGCTACGCCACTGCTCTGAGTGTATATCCACACCGGGCAGGCTTGAAAAATATGTCTTCCGTGGCCAGGCATATTTTTCAAGCCTGCCGGGTGTGGAGATACACTCAGAATAACACCACAAGCTAATTAGCTTATAGTGATGTTTATAAACCCAAACCGGTTTGACATATTTTTGATTTACAAATGACCAATCACATGCGAGATTCAAATTCTGAAGTCTGAACCTAGTCAAGTGTGGAAGTGGGATTTGCAACCGATGTGACCAGAGGCTGCAGTTTCTTCTCGCCTCTCGTTTCTTGGTCTGCGCATGTGCACAAATGAGCCCACTTTTTATTTACAAACATTTTAACAATGTTTTGAGTTCTTGAAAAGCCTGATTGTTGTTTCTTGATCATTTATTATACTCTAGAAGCTTGAAAATATAAATAGTTGTCGAATAAAGCTTAATATTTTGGACTCAAAAATGTAAACAAAGGCTTTGTTTACATACGGACTGTAGATCACCTTTAAACGCATCTTATTCCGCATTTTCAACTCACTCCGTATTAATGTTACCAAGCTAGTTACTGTCATTAATGTTACTGAAGGTACTATAATTATGGGACAACCCACTACAATAAGAACTTCGACAACGCACAGGGGCACCTATTTTTAAAAATGTGCTGGCCGTTGTCATCAGTGGTTGTGATATGATCATAGATATGGTTGTCATGGAAACAAGACGCAATTCTGGTTAGCACTATTTTCCATCCGGCAAACCGGCTTATCGATTTTCTAGGGTCGTTCTTTCTGTTTTCTTTTTACTAATTCGGTTAGGGTTACGGTTAGGGTTAAGGATTAGAGTAGGGGTAGGGTTTCAGTTAGTTACATGGCCATTTACTGACGTCTTCCATCTTCCGAAAATCGGCTGGTTAATTTTGCAGGTTGCAGGTTGCAGGTTGCAGGTTTGCAATTCCTTACATCCAGAAGATGAATGAGATCAGTCACTGATCTCCACTTTCGGTTTTCAGCATGATCTCTGTCGCATGATGGCGGGTTATTTCCATCGAGATTTCCATGCAAGAATTTGAAACCGATTTATTTCGATTTTGAAACTCAATGTTTACCGATAAAAGGCAGTTTAGTTTTAAGGACATTTTAAAACGTTTTGCGAAGTGTTTGTTGTTGATTTTTACATTAAATTGAAGTTTATATTAATACGTATAATAACATACCTAGCGGCTAGCGTATATATGTTTGGGAAATCGATCATTTTGGGGGATATTCTTAAAAATTATTATCGTGTTACCATGACAATACTTCATGTTTGAAAAACATAATATTTTTGTGAGCAGGGCGAGGGTTTCTGCATGCATGTATTTTCTAGTATAACTTATAATTATGGACATTTGCTGTATTTTTGATTGAATAAAGTTATTGTTTGTGATGAAAACCGGAAGTGGAGATTAGTCACTGATCTCATTCATCGTCTGGATGTAGGGAATCGCGAACCTGCAACCTGCAACCAGCCTGCAACCTGCAAAATTCACCAGCCGTCCGAAAATGACGTCAGGTCAGTTTGCTGGATGGGAAAGAATCACTACGAATTTGTCACTCGTCAGTATAATTTTAAGCAAAACTCATCCGAAACCATTGAACTAAACAGAAGTTATATTCATTTCACTTGTAAGAATTGATGAAAGATGAGTGTTAGGAAAATCTAACACAAGTGCTGTGATTACGGCCTACGGGAGAAAAGAATATGAGTGGGATTCGCCAAGATTTGTATATGGGATGGCTTGGCACCTTTGGTATTTTAATATACAAATTTCACCGTTGTAAAAGGTACGATTTCTATCCTTGTTTTATCCTTTGTGTATAGTAACAATATAGACATATATATTTTATGAATTTATCCATTTTCGTCGTTGTTTGCAAATATTGAAATATACCGTTCGCAATACTAGCCGTCTAATAATATTTTTACGATCATATTTTTACGATCTTGTCTTTGGTAGTTTGGTTGCTCATTGCTGGGCATATTGAAATCAAAAGGAGTATGGTGGCCCATCGTCATGGCCCATTTTTTTTATCAACACTATTTTTGCACTTATAAAAAATATTGCCCTTAAATTTTCTACCAGTTGTTCTTTAACTGACATTATCTGTTGCAAGTAAAAATAAATATTTTTTTAAAACAATACATAACGACCCAACATAGTCGTTCAAAAATAAATTTAAAATTTTGGATCTAAAGAAGTCTAGCACTTGTACAAGAACAACAAATATGGCCCACCAAGCGAGACAGCCCGGTAAGCGAGATCTGTGTAGTTATTTTTATAGAGAAAATTTTCGTGCATTTATATGGGACAACCGGGTGGGAAAGTACAAAACATGGACTCCCGGACCATGGACCCCTTGTCTGGACCGGGTCCATGGACCCCCTCTATGGACCGGGTCCACAGACCCGCAATTTCTCAATGGCCTCATCTATGAATGAATGTTAATTAACAGAAATTTTGAATGCAACTGAATATAAGTAACTCTGTACAGCAGCGCACTTCCCTAACAAAAAAAGTCTATAGGCCTGGCCTATAGGCCAACCTATAGGTTTCTATAGGAAACCTATAGGTTTTTATAGGCAATTGGAACGTTTTCTATAGGTGACCTATAGGGATGCCTATAAGTCTATAGAGCTCTATAGGTGTCTAAAGGCTTCTATAGGGAATTGGAACACTTCCTATAGGCACCTATAGGCCACCTATAGACTTTTTTCGTAAGGGAATTATTAGTTATATGACTATGAGGTTGTTTCCCCGCCCGGTATATAAGTGCCCTGCTGTACAGGGAGAAAACAAATTTACTTTGTTCTATTAATTTGTTCCAATTAATACTTATACATCCAGCTAGCTAGTGCATAGCTAAATGTATTAATCGAAGCAAATCAAATTGCTGATTATATGAACAGTGCCTTTAGATCACTTTCATAAGAGACAAATTGAAACACTTTTTTGTATATTTAACCAAGAAGGCTAATTAAGATGAACAATGAAAGTGGTTTATTATTTTAACACTTTCCTGGCAGTGGTTTCTGCATTAATTTGTCATAATATGTTGTTAGCAAGCCTCGCTTTAGTATGAAGAAAACGCTGGAGTGTAGATGAGGTTTACTGCTAAGAACAAAAGTATGCTTTAAAACCACTACAATATTTTTAAAAATTGAAAACTCGAATCATGTTTAACAGTAATATTGAAATTTGGAAAAATGCAGGCCATGGAGGGGGTCCATAGAGGGGGTCCATGGACCCGGTCCATAGAGAGGGTCCATGGACCTGGTCCATAGAGAGGGTCCATGGACCCGGTCCAGACAAGGGGTCCATGGACCGGGGGTCCATGTTTTGTACTTTCCCCAAGCGGGCTGGCCCGGGTTGCCAAGATCTTGCTTGAAAGAGGCGAGATCTTGCTTACTGGATGTAGATTTCTCCAATATAAACAGCTTACAAGCGGGCTGGCCTGGTTGGTAGTCGATTTATCCTAGGCGTTCTGTGACCCCCGGCCGCGATCATATCTGTGAGATCATGTCAGCGGTGTCACAGTGATTTGTGTTACCCCGTCACTGTTCCTCCTCGAATAAAATTCCTCTATGATACCCATAACTAATGCCTATCACGGCCGGTACCGGTAGAATTTCCCTTGATGTCCAACATGGCGATTGTCTAGAGCGTGATGGTTTGTATTTGACACACAAAATCATCTTTTTGAATTTGTTTGCTGAAAATTTTCAAAAGCAGGAAATTGGATTATTCAGTTTTGTTTCTTATGGCAATTTTTCGTCTTTATACCTTGAAATACACCTCATTTTACGGACACGAAATCGACATCAATACATTAAATACTGTATTTATAATATATACTAGCTAGCTAGTTTCAATCAATTTTGTTTCATTAAACTGATTCAAATACTAAAAATATTTAATTCTAAAATATATATTGTTTAGTTGCAGGATTTTAATAGGCCTATGTCTCTTATAAAATGAATTCTGGTATATATTAATTTACAAACACAAACTTTTAATAGAAAAATGTGAATATTTACCAATATATAATAGCTATATACTAATAGCTATACAGGTATAATATATATGATATGTTTGTTTGATAACATTCACAACTTTTTGTGCTGGTGTTGTGTACTCAGGTGAATAATATGTTTGTGATGTTACTCTGAGTGCATATCCACACCGGGCGAGCTTGAAAAATATGCCCGGCCATGGTGGGATTCGAACCTACGACCTTTGGAATACTAGCCCAATGCTCTTCCAACTGAGCTACGCGGTCAGGACGGTCGAACCGTCCTGACCGCGGTCGAACCGTCCTGACCGCGTAGCTCAGTTGGAAGAGCATTGGGCTAGTATTCCAAAGGTCGAGGTTCGAATCCCACCGTGGCCGGGCATATTTTTCAAGCTCGCCCGGTGTGGATATGCACTCAGAGTAACATCACAAACATATTATTCACCTGAGTACACAACACCAGCACAGAAAAAATTCATATTACAAGAACACATTGGTATTGAAGGAACTAGATACTGTTCCGAAATATCACTTACCCGAACCGTCCTGACCGTGTAGCTCAGTTGGAAGAGCATTGGGCTAGTATTCCAAAGGTCGTAGGTTCGAATCCCACCGTGGCCGGGCATATTTTTTAAGCTCGCCCGGTGTGGATATGCACTCAGAGTAACATCACAAACATATTATTCACCTGAGTACACAACACCAGCACAGAAAAAATTCATATTACAAGAACACATTGGTATTGAAGGAACTAGATACTGTTCCGAAATATCACTTACTCGAACCGTCCTGACCGCGTAAGCTCAGTTGGAAGAGCATTGGGCTAGTATTCCAAAGGTCGTAGGTTCGAATCCCACCGTGGCCGGGCATATTTTTCAAGCTCGCCCGGTGTGGATATGCACTCAGAGTAACATCACAAACATATTCACAACTTATTGTACAACTCTATTTCCGTTTTTATGAAAGGGAATGAACTTTTTATGGGTTTATGCCAGTGTTGTAACAAGTCGAGTCATTGACTCGGACTCGAGTCAACTCGAGTTGCTACATTCGACTTGAGTCCAATACGAAAAATGACTCGACTCAAGTCAATAGCCCCAAATGACTCGACTTGGACTCGACTTGCTGATTTTGCCGTAAATGACTCAAGTCAACTCAGCTAGCTGCAGCATGTACAGAGTAAATTCATCAGAATTATTCTGATTGTATTGCTTGGGAAGAACAATGAGCCCTGTAAACAATGAGAACTTCGAAACTTTAGCAGAAAATATATGGGATTTGCATAGAATACATATTTCCTGATGGGCATGCCTATATTACATTTCTGTTGTTAGAAACAATGCTAGTGCCACAGTTTTAAAATGGAGTCTCAAATTTTTTTGTACTTATACTAATTCTGACAAGCTATTTTCATTTTTGGTATTTATGAAGGGCTATATAATTTCAAATTAACTTACAAAGCCTGGTTAATTAAAGTATATTCTTTGTTAATTCTGACTCCAGTTGCAACTTATGCTAGTTGTATGTACGTATACACTCGGTCAGCAGGAATGATGAGACATCTCATGTGGTTGTACTTAATATTGACTAGAACTGTGATATTGGCACAGCCTGTAGCTGCCCAGATAATGTTATTAAACGACTATTAAAGTAATTATTTTAAAACGCAAATTTGATTACTAATTTCTGACTGCAAGCTAGGGTAGCTTAAGTCAAGTTTAGCAATTAGCCTTTCTCACGCCGCCATTTTTGGGTGGCATTTCAGCTGAAGTCTGTGCAATAAGTCCTCATAACAGCGACATTTTATCATTTTTTGGACGAATGATGGTAAATTTGCTTTGTAAATGGTTAGTTTATTTTGAAAAATTGGTTTTTAATTGTCTGCATTGGATAATGAAAATTTGATGCCACCCAAAAATGGCGGATATTCGTCATCGTGAGAAAGGCTAATTGACTCAACTCGACTTAAACCAGTGACTCGACCTGACTCGAGTGAAGCCGCTGACTCGACTCGAGTAAAGCCACTGACTCAATCAAAAACTGAAATGACTCGACTCAACTCGTGACTCGACCTTTGAGTGGCTCGACTCGGCTCGTGACTTGACCTTTGACTCGACCTTTAAGTGACTCGACTCTCGACTCGACCTGTAGGTAACTCATTACAACACTGGTTTATGCGGCAGGATTTGACAATCTAATGCATGTTCATGATTTTGTGTCCGTAAAATGAGGTGTATTTTATTATTATTATTAATATTTCAAGGC
Source organism: Paramuricea clavata (assembly GCA_902702795.2). Lineage (NCBI taxonomy): Eukaryota > Metazoa > Cnidaria > Anthozoa > Malacalcyonacea > Plexauridae > Paramuricea > Paramuricea clavata. The sequence goes on along the minus strand of CACRXK020002917.1, from coordinate 29,923 downwards.
ATTTAAGACGAAAAATTGCCATAAGGAACAAAACTGAATAATTCGATTTCCTACTTTTGAAAATTTTCAGCAAACAAATTCAAAAAGATGATTTTGTGTGTCAAATACAAACCATCACTCTCCTGACGGTCGCCATGTTGGACATCAAGGGAAATTCGACAGGCATTAGTTGCAGGTATAATTAAGGAATTTTATTCGAAGGGTTGTAATATCCAAGTTTTATTAACTATAAGTTGTTTTTCAAATACAATAATATCAAGCTCGCCATGCTCTGCTCGCCATGCGGTCTAGGTTCTGTCCTCGCAAAGCATTGTTGTCTATATACAGTATGTGACGTTGACGTCATCATCACACTCTTCCCTACCTTCGCATTTAATACTTTCTAACTTCAGAACATGCAAAACTATAACTCAAGATTTTTTAATAGTACGGTACCCTGGACCCTATTTACCAGTTCATAAGTTAATGACTGAGAACTGCCGAGTCTGGATCATGATAAAAGTTTGTTCGTTGTCTATCCCTTGCAGGGTACCTTCTTGCATCCTCTTTGTTTTCTTGATCCTGTTCATTTCTTACTATCTAATCCTCTTCTTCATCTGACGGTTGATCATCAAGGTGGTACTGTCGCTCTTTTTCACCAAGGTTAAGACGCTTAAAATAGGATATGTTTCTGGTAATTTGATGAGAGTGTCGTTGGCACCGTGGACTTTGATCACTTTGTAGGGGGCTGGATTGAATTTTGTTGAAAACTTGTTCTTCTTTTGTTGTTTATATATAATCAAATCACCAACGTTAATCAGAGTCTTCTTTGTGTGCCTCGCCTGATCAGTATACCTTTTCATGTGACTTTTGGAGTTGTGATCATTCTCTTTTGCCATGATATGCTTGTCAATTGGTTTTGATGAAGTGTTTTGTTGTGGTAACTTGGTGCGAATTGTTCTGTTAAACAGGAGTTCGGCTGGGGCAATTTTTGTGGTGTTGTGCGGAGTCGCTCGATAGTTCAGGAGTAAGGTGAATAATTCTTTTTTCCAACTTCGGCCTGTTAGAATGGACTTAAGCAATGGTTTCATGAATGACTCCGCTTCTGAGTTGCTCTGTGGCCATAAAGGGGTGACTGTTACAAACTCAATGCCATGGATCTCCATGTATCGCCTGATTTCCTGTCCGTTAAATGGAGGACGGAGTGGTTAAACGAGCATGTAATGACATGGTCACGTAGGCTAGCATGGATCACGTCTAAATCTAAAGCACAAGCAACATGAGCATGAGTCGCATTTACCTGACTTTCGTATACGTTTAATTTCAGTTATTGTGTTGGTTGTTTACTGTTTAATTTGCATAGAGTGTTATCAAACAGAGGTTATCAAGTGTACGTAATCACAAAGCTGCAGAAACGCGAAATAGGCGTACTAAGATGCCTAGGGACTAGGCTGCAAAGCTGGTTTAGAGGAAAGAGCCTGGGAACGAGGTTGGTTTAATTCCTGTTCAGTAGACCACAGTTAATAGAAATAGCCAAATAGGAGTAGACGAACTTGTCTGTAGACGGACCATCTTGTGAATGTGTCTACTGTCTATACTATTTGTCAGATACAACTTTGTATGGAATTCCATGTGTTGAGAATATTCTGTCCAGCTTCGAGATAAGTGCTGCTGCTGATGTTGAATGTACAACTTCGACTTCGGAGTACTGGGAATATGCATCAATTGCAGCAAGTATCAGCTCTCTGGTCGGAAGTGAACCTAGTCTATGTGCACTGTATGCCATGGTGTCAGTGGCATCTTTGACATTTTGAGTGGTACTGGAGGGTGAGCTGGAGTGGTGCTCTGGCAGGGGATGCAGGCATCGATGATCTTTTTCACCATCGAATCAATTGATGGGAACCATATTTTCTCTCTAATCAACTGCTTAGTTTTGGTTATTTCTTTGGTAATTTCTTCAAAGTAATTTCTTTGGCCGTACACAGCGCCGTAGCCCTGCTCACATGAAATTATTGAAATACAACGTCTGTATAACACTGCATTAGGGCCATTTATACGAGCGAAAATAAGCCGCGGCTTATATAAGTCGCGAACGACTCGTATAAACAGTCAATTTGCAATAAGCCGCGGCTAAAATAAGCCCAGAGTTGAAAGCTAGGCCTAAATAAGCCGCGGCTTATTGCAAATTGACTGTTTAAACGAGTTGTTTGCGACTTATTTAAGCCGCGGCTTATTTTCGCTCGTATAAATGGTACGCCGGAATGAAAGTGCAAAGATACCGCCACAAGTTATTTTTAACAACTGTCACAACAATGTCAAAACAACAAAATTGTCCCAGCAAGCGGGATGAAATTTTCTCATATAAACACAAGAGAAATTTATCCCGCTTTATACCGGGCTGTCTTGCTATTAAGCCTGGTTTCCATATAAACAGGTCCTAATTATCTATTTTTCACGCACATTTTCAAATAATACTTTTTTTTAACAAATTGCATAATGGTACAAAAATAGAGATTGATATGAATTTTTTACAATCAAATCTGATAAAAGTAATTTTGCTCATTGTATGCACAAGTAGCTTATAATTATTTACTCTATTTATTTATTTAACCTTGCCAATATTTAAAGACAGAAAATACATATATAGATAATGGCAGGGAACACGCTACTGCTTACGCCAATTACAGCGGCCCAGGCCCCTTACATGTAAGTTAAACAACACGATACTTCACAGGACAGATTACGGGAATTTTATTTAATTTTATTTGTAGTGCACCGCATTTTAGTACTGTATCTGGTTCTATAAAATGCTGACGGACCTGGGGTCATTTTACTAACCAAAACTTCAAAACTGAGCCACCTACTTGCAATACAAACCTGACAAATTTGAGTGCGGCAGCACTCTCCCCTTGACCATGCCTGTCATCCTAGGTAACGGCGCTACCAGCAACTGCCTGAAGCTAACTGCAATGCTTGGCCAGAAAGTCTTACGCATGCTTAAGTAAAGTAGAACATTTCAATTTTTCCGAATACATTTTGCAATATTTACCGACCAGAATTAATAAGAGTCGTACTCAAGACGTTAATTCACCAAATGATGCCATCAAGAACCTAAAATTTTCTGTTTTGTGACCGAATTTTATTCATCAGCCGACAATCTTGTCGGCTTGATGTATGAAAAGTTTCGAGCAATTGGGTTTAAGCAAATTAGCGGACACTTAATTTTGACAATACGAAACATGGCTCAAAAAAATTCTTTGGTGCCCGGTCCCCTGTCGCAGTTTGCAAGCTTCAAGCGAAGAGGGCAAATTTGGACCGCGCAGATCTAACTGCAAATTTTTTTTGGCTACCTGCAAAAAAAACTAAATATACAGGCATGCCTTATTGACAAGCAAAATCGACTCATATTTATGAGACATTAAAATAATAAAGTAAGGGTGCATTGCCATTGGGGCACAACACTCAAAACTATAATCTGTGTCGAATACTGTAAGTTGTGAAAGCAATTCTGTAAACTATTCTATATAACCGGGAATTTGCATGTTTTCCGTGTGAAGAACAAAAGCACAGCATGTGTTGCCTGAACAGAAGGACAATGGTTATTCGTCCTTCGCACGCAAAACAGACGAATTGACGAATTCCCCTTACACAATATTTTTTCTGTGTTGGTGTAATGTACTCAGGTGAATATGATGCTTGTGATTTTACTCTGAGTGTATATCCACACCGGGCTCGTCGGAGCTTGAAAAATATGCTTGGCCAGGCATATTTTTCAAGCTTGCGCGGTCTGGATATACACTCAGAGTAGCATTACAAACATTATATAACAATAGTTTTTTAGTCTGAATTATGGATTTATGCACAATGCATATCACAAAAACAAATAAACCGACCAGCCGCTTCGCGCCGTTCTAAAAAAGACCCTGGGACCGAGGTTGAAACAAAATTCACATGAGAGATTATTTGGCCAACCGAAGCCGGTGTGGACGCCTCAGCTGGCGTGTAGTTATCTGTAAATTGTTCGGTTTTTCTGTAGCGGTTACCAAATTTTAAGCAAATACGGTGACATACAATACAAATTGTATAGCCCCATCGAGTTAACGCTCTATAGAGCGTCTTGTTCTATATTGTATAGCTTCGCATACTTTGATATAATTTTCCATTTAAATAATTATCCTTCTGAGTACAAGTCAACAACTTCCGTGGTCCCCACAACTATAGTGTGTATTCAGATTTCGGTCTCCACAAACTACGATACACAGGTATACTGAGTGTCTTCGGTGACTTGTGGAGACCGAAACCTAAATACACACTATAGTTGTGGGGACCACGGAAGTTGTAGAGAATGTTAGCCAGTCCTGTAGATCTGGGTATGAGTAATAATATTTTGTAAGCAATAGAGATCAGTTAATTTCCATTTATTTTGAAGTTTTTGCGAAATATAGTTGGCAGATGCGGTAACCACGTTGCCCCCTTACCTTTGAGTTTAACCATGTATAAAGCAGTGGCGGACATTTCATGAAAAATTGCTTGGCGGTGCGAATTTAGGTTGCCACATATAACCATCTTTTCAATCCTGGAAATCTCAGTACCTAAAACCTTTTTGACTTGAATTTCATGCAAATGTTCTTAAATTAGTCTATCGAGGCTTTCCTGGTTGTAAAATCGTTGATACAGTTTTGTTACACAGTCAGTTAATTAGCTATTACTCAAAGCCTCGTGAACAATTTACAATTAATGGTGGGCGACTGTCCACCTTGCCCCCCCCCCCCCGTGTCCGCCAACAGCTATACCGCGGGTCATGGGCACGGATTTGCTCAGTTATGTACTGTCAGTGTGCTTGATAAACCGATGTAAATTGAGACTAGTTGACGTTAGAAACTTAACGTTAGAAACGAAACTTTAGAACTTCTCAAATAAATTTTATATCTATGTTCTTGTCTATATGGCTCTTTTGCGTACGTTATGCTGGGCATTAATTTTTATATTACGTTTGAGACTGGTTGGTTCTCTCCTTTCCTTCGAAGGATTTTTCCGCATGCTCCGGTTTTTCTTCGACCTTAGTAAAAACTAGCCCTTGGGCACTATATGACCACTAACTATAATAGTACTTCACATATTTTAGGCATATGCTTAAGTGAAAGTCAGTTTAATGAATCTTGATTTCGAGTAATTTTATTTGAGGAAAACTTGACTTTAATAGCGGAGTTAAAAGACCAACGATTTTCCCCACAAAAAGGATAATCAATTTTGTTCACTGTAACACTAGCATCTTATTTTACTTTGCAGTCGGTGTATTTAGCCAAGTACCACATTATGGAAAAGTCACCGCGACCAGGTACAATTCATATTCGATATTTGTGATGTTCTTCCCGCATAAATTATCCTTGCATGTACTAATTACATATTACAGCTAGCATTCAGTTCTTTTTAACCATGCAGGAAAGCTAGACAACATTTTCATAAATTTCTCCACAATTTTTATCCCAAGTAAATAATGTTTATAAATTATAACAATGACTTATCAACCATTCGACCATTATATTGTCTCGATGTTGTGTTTCGCTATAAGATAACCCTCTTTCGAATGGGAGAAATTTTGCATTATTTTCCGAATGAAAACACTGCTGGTCTTCTGTTTTATACTGCCAGGTTAGGCCGCAGGTTAATTGGCGACTTCGGTCACTTGTATACATAGTCCCATTTGCATGACTGAGTAAATATAATCGGGACTTCACTAGCTGTGTTCGACCGTAGTCTTGTGTTTAGCTAAATATTTACTCGCTGCAGGCGAGTATAGGTTTCGGCACGCAAGGTGGATGTCAGACTCCCGATCGTCGTTGATAGCTACAAAATAGAATATTATTATTTAATGAGCTGCCTAATAAAACCCAGTTTATCCTTTTCAAAATGGCGGCCTTTTGTGAGTGGCCAAAATGTTTCAAACAATTTCGTTGAACTTTTCAACGAACTGTACCTGTTTTCTATGGATTTTGCATTGTGTCTAACTCTGGGCAATTTTGCTAGTTTCGTTTTTGCACTTTTCATGGTGCACGACTCAGAAAATCCGAAATTTGGACCTTTGAATTCCGGCGTGCACGATCATAATATAATTTTATATATACTGAATCTGAAATGAATATAAACGAGCCGAAGACAATTTCAAGGTAAAATTAAGGTTATAACTTAAACTACACAAAGTAGTCAGTAATAGATAACTACTTTATGAGAAGCATATTGGTGTCATATCAATATAAAATTTATGCAACAACAGTCCCTAAAAGTTAGCTCACCTTAGCTGTGAAAGCGTGAAAACTGTAGTGTGAACAGGGGCGTAGAAAGCTTCTAAAAGTTGGGGGGGGGGGGCAGGTTTTGAGGGACACTTTTCAAAGAAAAAGGGCAGTCTAAAAATGTTTTCCCGGAAATGTTGGCAACGTGAGGGGGAGGTCATCTCAAAAAAATTTTCTGGACATAACAAAAAAAATTTCGGGATATATCACATTTTTTCCTAAATATGAAAAAAGTTCTCCGGATATATGATATTTTTCCTGGAAAAGAAAAAAAAATTCCGGAAATAACATAGATTCAGGTTTTCAAAAGTACCTTTTGGGCAAAAAATGCAATCTTATGGCACGAAAGAAAAGCAACAAAAGGGCACTTTGCTCCCGGAAAAAGGGTACTTGGCAAAACTTGGGGGCCTGGCCCCCTGGTTCCTACGCCCCTGAGTGTGAAGTATATGATATTGTAATGCATGCTTAATGGCGTAATAAGGATAAAAATACCACCGTTCCATTCATCGTAAGAAATTGTACTTACGGATGTCAAGTGCATTGCAAAACAACAGTATTCTAGCGATTTATGGCTTTTGTCTTTGAAAGCCAAGCGAAATTGTGTTGTTGACAAATCGCTAAAAATTATTAAAGTAATTATAAAAAATGCAGTACGTTTGATCCTTGATAACTTGGTATCGTTGGTTTTCTCTTTTTCGGCCGTATACCAGTGGATTCGTCTCACTTCTCTCTTCATTTTGATAGTATTTTTATGTTGAACGTTTTAAAGCGTACGGACCAACTGGCGGCCGACAGAAGAATGTAGCGTACTAAATATAACTTTACTATAGTTTATTTGTAGGCGGAAACTGCGGAAATTTTATTTGTAGTGCACCGCATTTTAGTACTGTATATGGTTCTATAAAATGCTGACGGACCTGGGGTCATTTTACTAACCAAAACTTCAAAACTGAGCCACCTACTTGCAATACAAACCTGACGAATTTGAGTGTGGCAGCACTCTCCCCTTGACCATGCCTGTCATCCTAGGTAACGGCGCTACCTGCAACTGCCTGAAGCTAACTGCAATGCTTGGCCAGAAAGTCTTACGCATGCTTAAGTAAAGTAGAACATTTCAATTTTTCCGAATACATTTTGCAATATTTACCGACCAGAATTAATAAGAGTCGTACTCAAGACGTTAATTCACCAAATGATGCCATCAAGAACCTAAAATTCCCTGTTTTGTGACCGAATTTTATTCATCAGCCGACAATCTTGTCGGCTTGATGTATGAAAAGTTTCGAGCAATTGGGTTTAAGCAAATTAGCGGACACTTAATTTTGACAATGCGAAACATGGCTCAAAAAAAATTCTTTGGTGCCCGGTCCCCTGTCGCAGTTTGCAAGCTTCAAGCGAAGAGGGCAAATTTGGACCACGCAGATCTAACTGCAAATTTTTTTTGGCTACCTGCAAAAAAAACTAAATATACAGGCATGCCTTATTGACAAGCAAAATCGACTCATATTTATGAGACATTAAAATAATAAAGTAAGGGTGCATTGCCATTGGGGCACAACACTCAAAACTATAATCTGTGTCGAATACTGTAAGTTGTGAAAGCAATTCTGTAAACTATTCTATATAACCGGGAATTTGCATGTTTTCCGTGTGAAGAACAAAAGCACAGCATGTGTTGCCTGAACAGAAGGACAATGGTTATTCGTCCTTCGCACGCAAAACAGACGAATTGACGAATTCCCCTTACACAATATTTTTTCTGTGTTGGTGTAATGTACTCAGGTGAATATGATGCTTGTGATTTTACTCTGAGTGTATATCCACACCGGGCTCGTCGGAGCTTGAAAAATATGCTTGGCCAGGCATATTTTTCAAGCTTGCGCGGTCTGTATATACACTCAGAGTAGCATCACAAACATTATATAACAATAGTTTTTTAGTCTGAATTATGGATTTATGCACAATGCATATCACAAAACCAGCCGCTTCGCGCCGTTCTAGGAAAGACCCTGGTTCCGAGGTTGAAACAAAACTTACATGAGAGATTATTTGGCCAACCGAAGCCGGTGTGGACGCCTCAGCTGGCGTGTAGTTATCTGTAAATTGTTCGGTTTTTCTGTAGCGGTTACCAAATTTTAAGCAAATACGGTGACATACAATACAAATTGTATAGCCCCATCGAGTTAACGCTCTATAGAGCGTCTTGTTCTATATTGTATAGCTTCGCATACTTTGATATAATTTTCCATTTAAATAATTATCCTTCTGAGTACAAGTCAACAACTTCCATGGTCCCCACAACTATAGTGTGTATTCAGATTTCGGTCTCCACAAACTACGATACACAGGTATACTGAGTGTCTTCGGTGACTTGTGGAGACCGAAACCTAAATACACACTATAGTTGTGGGGACCACGGAAGTTGTAGAGAATGTTAGCCAGTCCTGTAGATCTGGGTATGAGTAATAATATTTTGTAAGCAATAGAGATCAGTTAATTTCCATTTATTTTGAAGTTTTTGCGAAATATAGTTGGCAGATGCGGTAACCACGTTGCCCCCTTACCTTTGAGTTTAACCATGTATAAAGCAGTGGCGGACATTTCATGAAAAATTGCTTGGCGGTGCGAATTTAGGTTGCCACATATAACCATCTTTTCAATCCTGGAAATCTCAGTACCTAAAACCTTTTTGACTTGAATTTCATGCAAATGTTCTTAAATTAGTCTATCGAGGCTTTCCTGGTTGTAAAATCGTTGATACAGTTTTGTTACACAGTCAGTTAATTAGCTATTACTCAAAGCCTCGTGAACAATTTACAATTAATGGTGGGCGACTGTCCACCTTGCCCCCCCCCCCCCGTGTCCGCCAACAGCTATACCGCGGGTCATGGGCACGGATTTGCTCAGTTATGTACTGTCAGTGTGCTTGATAAACCGATGTAAATCGAGACTAGTTGACGTTAGAAACTTAACGTTAGAAACGAAACTTTAGAACTTCTCAAATAAATTTTATATCTATGTTCTTGTCTATATGGCTCTTTTGCGTACGTTATGCTGGGCATTAATTTTTATATTACGTTTGAGACTGGTTGGTTCTCTCCTTTCCTTCGAAGGATTTTTCCGCATGCTCCGGTTTTTCTTCGACCTTAGTAAAAACTAGCCCTTGGGCACTATATGACCACTAACTATAATAGTACTTCACATATTTTAGGCATATGCTTAAGTGAAAGTCAGTTTAATGAATCTTGATTTCGAGTAATTTTATTTGAGGAAAACTTGACTTTAATAGCGGAGTTAAAAGACCAACGATTTTCCCCACAAAAAGGATAATCAATTTTGTTCACTGTAACACTAGCATCTTATTTTACTTTGCAGTCGGTGTATTTAGCCAAGTACCACATTATGGAAAAGTCACCGCGACCAGGTACAATTCATATTCGATATTTGTGATGTTCTTCCCGCATAAATTTCCCTTGCATGTACTAATTACATATTACAGCTAGCATTCAGTTCTTTTTAACCAGGAAAGCTAGACAATATTTTCATAAATTTCTCCACAATTTTTATCCCAAGTAAATAATGTTTATAAATTATAACAATGACTTATCAACCATTCGACCATTATATTGTCTCTATGTTGTGTTTCGCTATAAGATAACCCTTTTTCGAATGGGAGAAATTTTGCATTATTTTCCGAATGAAAACACTGTTGGTTTTTTGTTTTATACTGGTTAGGCCGCAGGTTAATTGGCGACCGCAGCCACTTGTATACATAGTCCCATTTGACTGAATTGAGGTGGCCGTTTACCAACCTGTTTCACAGGGTCTCACTTCCGCCACGCCCCCCCGCCCCCCAAACACCGGCTCCGGCGAGGCTCTGTTCGGGTATGGTCTCGTGATATCCCAGATTTTGGGATATAGCGTAATTTGTCGTTAGGGTGGGTACGTGGGGCAGAGTTATTAACTACAGTCATTTGTAAAAATAATAGAACTTGTCAGTTTAGTTAATGATCGCATTTGGCAGTTTTCGAAGTTCTATATTTGACATAAAACTAATTACACTACGAAAAAAACATTATTTGTGATATGGGTCGCGGCATTTTACACCAGTGATTTGGACTCTTGTTGTCGTCTGTTTCTTGCTAAATAGTGATTACTGATCGCAGTGATATTATTAATACATTGTGACTTTTAAAAACCGTGCTTCGTATACAGCTAATTGCATTAAGGTTGTCCTCCAACAAAGCTAAAAGGTAAAAGCCAAGCGCGAAAAGTACGATAGGAGTGACTAGTTTGAATTGATTAACTGCGTTTAATAAATACCTATTTTCCCTATAATTTAACCAACATGACTATTAAAAGTTTATGGAGTTTGCCAGTGATTGCATTTGAAATAGACTTAATGTATGAAAGTCATACCTCCAAGTTTGTTAACAAATAACTTTCAGATAGTTGTGAAATATAGGGTGTGTGAAACAAAGTTGTCCTTTCAAATTCAGATTAGACATAACCATTTGTAGTAATTCTGACAACTATAAATCACTTCGAATTACATAATGGTCTTACTGAAACAATTGCAAGTTATCCTAAATTCCCATGTGTAAAAGACCTTGTGTTCTTACGCACCATTAATTTGAGAAATTATATGGCTGTCAAATTACTACAATAGATTACGATTAATTTGAATTTGAAAGGTGTACACCCTGTACAGGGTGTCTCAAAAAAACCCAAAATCATTGAAATAACGTATTGTTCGAATTTCAATGCCGTAACACAAAGGATTTTGACAGGGTGATTAATTTGTTTTAAAAAATTAAAATATCTTTGTAAAGTGAACGTTTGTTTGCTCATGGGAATTTAAAAATGCTTCGTAAATTGTAATATGCGTAATATGCATTCGTGGGTTTAGTACTTTATGCCTGACATAACAAGTTTACGCTGAGTATTACCATTCATTATAGCAGTTATGTCAATCTTTTATGCACTCGTGGGATTAACTTAGTGCTAGGGCATTGAATATCGAACAATACGTCAATTTCAATGATTTTGGGTTTTTTTGAGACACCCTGTAGAACGCAGGCAAAAGGCGGCGAATTTATTCCTGTGTTCATGTTTCCCATCCTTGTAGATTTAGGCTATTTACGTACCAGGAAAGGGTTTTTCCAGATATTTGCAAATAAAAGCCAACCTTCTCGATACACCGATTTCCGCTATTTCAATTAGGAAAATACGCACGAGGCATTTTTACACAAAACTTAACTGCATTCAGTTCGTAAGAGGTATTTTACTTGTTTCTAAGAGACGATTATGCAAAGCGGCCACGCTGAGACCAAACTGTTAATTCTTGTTCTGCCACATTTGTTATGCAGATTGAATTGTTGTGAAGGAATTTCATAATAATAATTTCCTGGTCAACAGGGGATCGCCGAAAATAATTTTATCGTATTCCTATAATTGACATTAATCATTCGCGTTCTCAACAGACTCATTTACTCAAACTTGCTTTCTTGTCACGCTTTTTTTTCTGTGTGATGAATATACAGTATACGAGATGAATATTTAATTCGTAACACCCATCGTACTTTTCGCGCTTGGCTTTTACCTTTTAGCTTTGTCGGAGGACAACCTTAATGCAATTAGCTGTATATTAATATAGCGCAGATCAGATGTATTTGTCAAAATAAAATGGATACATTCTAGTGTATTTCCTAAAAAAGCTTATCAACTATATATGAACTCTCACCTTTACATAAATTGAAAATATGCAGTGCTAACGGTATGTGTTTAAGATATATATTTTAACGACTTGGCACGATGTTTAGTTTTGTGTAAATAAATGTTCGCGTATTATTACATGTAACATTTTGGTATACGCGTCTTAATTCATGATGTTTGATAAATTTGCATTGATTCTGTCATTGCCCATTGCCATTGGTATAGTGTACAGGTTTTATATGTCATTCTGCACGATTCAAAATACTTACATGTTTGTTTTGTTATATGTGCTGGCTCTAATGCCTTCAAGTTACATGCTTAAAATATAATTCTGTATGACTGCACATGTCTTTTGTGACCTTATACCAAAGCATTGACAAAGTTATTTTAGTGCAATTAACATATAATTGCAATTATATAGCGCAAGAGAAGTCATCCACATGTTGTGGCAATAATAGACAATTCGCGACAGAGAGCAAACATGCACGTTCTGGGTTAGTTAATTACTTAATTTACACAAGAAACAGTAGAGGGCCAACGATAAAGTATTTATAAAGATACTTCTTCACTCACCAATAATTTTAGTGATAATTATTGCCATTGCAAAATTTATAATGACAACAATAGGGTCAATACAGACAATAGCTTTATAGCACAACTGGGTTTGACACACTGCTAAAAAGAAACTTTCAAAATCGTTGACGAGATAGATTCCTGCTGTGATGCTTTCTCTACTCTTTTATTACAGTTCGACCTTATTTATCACCTAAACTATAACGGCTGTTTAAAATACTCTTTGTTTTAATATACACGTGCTATTTTTAGTCAATTAATAAGTGCTCAATCATGCTACCGCTTGCTACCCCTACTGAGTATAGCACGTGGTCATGACTCACGTGACCACACCATACCCGGAGCAGGGGGTGAGCGGAGGTGAGACACTGGGAACGAGGTTGGCCGTTTACAGACTGAGGTCATGTTAACTAAAAATTACTGAGTAAATATAATCGGGACTTCACTAGCTGTGTTCTGCCGTAGTCATATGTTAGTTAAATATATCTATATTGTAGCTTCGCATACTTTGCGATAATTTTCCATTTAAATAATTATCCTTCTGAATTATTGCTGAAATGTATCATAAGTCAGACAATAAAAAGGAAGTATTTGGAGATCATTTTCTGTAACACAAATATTTTCTTGATCATGAGATACATAGAATACGACATTCTCCCAATGAAAAACCAGTTTCATATTATTCTGACACTGCAATCGACCAACGAAAAATTCGTTGGCTCGAGCGGGATTTGACTCGCATCTTTTGGTATCTAGACCGCAACTCTACCCATTGAGCTATCGATAGTGATATAACGTTAAGGATAAACCGTTGGTTTAAACCTTATACATGCAGTACAACAACTTCCGTGGTCCCCACAACTATAGTGTGCATTTAGATTTCGGTCTCCACAAACTACGATACACAGGTATACTGAGTGTCTTCGGTGACTTGTGGAGACCGAAACCTAAATACACACTATAGTTGTGGGGACTACGGAAGTTGTAGAGAACGTTAGCAAGTCGGACGTGGAGGGATGTATTTCTAGTGATATATATATATATATATATATATATATATATATATATATATATATATATATATATATATATATATATATATATATATATATATATATATATATATATATATATATATATGTCAGCGTTAATACAAGCGTCTGGACGCAGAACAAGAAATACGGGGGAACAGAACAAGTAACAAAAATCATGATTCTACTTTGTTGAATTGCTAAAGAAGGTTTTTCACACCATGCATAATACTTTTGAAACGAATAAGAGCGATATATTTAATGGTCTTTCTAAGCTAAATTGTGTGTCATTTTCGAGTTGAAATAAATTACTATTGCATTACTGCAATTTAATTTATTTTAATTTGAAAATGGTGCTCGAAACGTCGTTAATATAATTTATATCGCTTGTATTTGTTTCAAAATTATTTTCATTGCATAATAGATAGGTAAAGAATTGTATTACAGTACTGCACTGTACATATAACGTGTATCACGATTATAATAAGCAGGTTACGGACCTGTTTATTATAATCTTGATACACATTATGTATACAGTGCTGTATATAATATATCTTTTACCTAACTATTATGCATTGAATACAAGCGATAAAACGACGTTTCGAGCATAATTTTAAAATTAAAAGAAATTAAATTGTTATTAATTTTAAGTTGATCTCTTATGCCATGCCATATCTTAAATATACACAAAATCTCAAAGTTGTGGAAGGGACGGTATAAATATTTCTACGGTGGTCTCCACAACTTTGTGAAAATGAATGTGTAACTACTTGTGGAGACCGGAATTTGTGGGGACCGCTGGTGTGTAAGCAAGTGGTGTGTAATCATCGAATTACAGCAAATTTTAATAATTTTCAAACAATTTACAAAAGATCTATCAGTTATCTTCTCCTTTCCATGTTTTTACCTAGTTTTGGCGACGGTGTTGACACACACTAACACCGACTTGTGGGACATTTTTATAACTTGTTGTACTTCCAGTATTTCTTGTTCTGCGTTCGGATTCTTGCATGAACGCTGATAAATATATCACTAGAAATACATCCGTCCACGTCCGATAAGAACTTTTTGGGAATTTAAGCCTTTCTACACCAAAATATTTGTGGGGCCCGGCCAATGGTCTCCACAAGTCAATTGGTCCCCACAACTATAGTGTGTATTCAGGTTTTGGTCTCCACAAGTCACCAAAGACCAAAACACACACACACACACACACACACATACAAACCCAGATGATTACATAACTTCCTGGCGGAGGTAAAAACCCAGATGATTACATAACCTCCTGGCGGAGGTAATAACACAAGATCTTTTACATGCAGTACATATTTAACATTTTTCTCATTCTGATATAGTTATCAATTCGATGGCTTCAAATTGTGTAAAATTCGGGAATATAGCTTTTGTATTTTTTGCGGAATGGCTCTCTGTAATACAATTGAGGCACGTACATATTTAATTCACTTACAACATATTAAAATGAACAATTTCATTGGACTCCAATATAGCTGTCAATTTATTATCCATCGTCTGTTTCTTGATGCATGTCGATGTATTGAAATTATAATATAAAACTATCCACCGGTATTGAAAAGTCCACTCAAAGCTTAGAGCTTAGTATACGTTTATATGTTTCATAGTTTATATGTTCGCCTGTTCTCTCACATCTGTGGTTATGTCAAGGATGTGAGATATAACTGTAATATCCCAGATACATCCAAGTCTCTCGAGCTTTGAGTATATACAGTATAGTTACATTCAGTCTTATGTATATTGACCCATGGCACTGCAGTAGTTTGTGTGAAATATCGGGATATGACCATGGTGTTCCTTAGCATCCACCTCCACCTCCACCTCCATCCCCTCCCCCTCCTCCACCCCCACAATCGCCCCCTCCCCCACCGCCGCCGTAACCTCCCCAGTATCCTCCACCGCCACCACCACTGCCTCCTGACTCTCCATCGTAGTAGCAACAAATGTAGATGTAGTACAGCAAAATTAATACGGAACCAATTGGAACGAAGATAGCGATAAGCACAATTGTAGTCGTGCTAAGACCATCATCACAGTCAGATTTCGATTCACAGCCGAGTGCAGGAGTCGCCAATTCGCTGAAGAATAAAGTCAACAACACAAGAACCAAATATCTTTCCATTACAGAATTCTTCTCGCCTCTTTTCGACTGAGATGGTATTACTTTGCTGGATCTGAAATTCGTACAGTATGCAGTCAGTTATCCAAATTTAAGTTTTTCACTTCACATCGCGTTCACCGCAGTTTCAATAATTGTTATATAGTATTGAATTCTCGCTCTATATATACTTTCTCAGTGGCTGGCTGTGACGTGCATGTCGACCCCACGTGCGCATAATTTATCGTCTGAGATGTCGCTTACGAAATAATTTATGCGTTTTGAAGCCAGCCGGACTTATAAGAAAGGTTTGTCAGTCACATCCGTTTAACTGACAAAAATAGACTGCTTCAGCGCTTTGACGATGACGCGTGACGCTGGAAGTGACAAAAATGCACTGCTTCAGCGTAATCACCGTAATTGACAAAAATCATCTATGAAAAAAATACATTGCTTCAGCTACCTCCTCCGCAAGCCCTTTTCTGGGCAAATTTGTGGGCGGTGATATTTAGAAACGTAAGCGACAACAACCAAATATCTCCATATATGGAACCAAATATATCTCTCTATAATTATCAGTCAAATCACAGGGCAAAGTACAATAAACGCAAAGAAATATATCATCAAAAATGGAAAATAAAATCAATTATATCACACTTGCGTCGGTTTTCTTTGTTCGTCCGAGGTTTATAACTAGCTTATAGACCTTGAATAAATGATTGGATTAAACTTGTAGACAAAACGCGAGAATTTTTCATTAAAAATTTTTGAAAATGACAAAATATGTTGGAAAACCTCCGCAAGTGTGATAGTTATAAACCTCGAAAGTCGGTTTATAAACCTCCTACTCGGTTTATAACTCAGTCTTACTTAATTATGTGGATACTTTGTGCAAAGAGCTTTTTAGCTCTGACCTCTGCACGAAGACAGCCTCTTATGACCAGAATGACTTGGCTGAGTGCTATAATGATACCCTAAAATCAGCCTTAGACCGTCATATATGCACCGGTGCTCAATAAAACAACTACCAAACGACCTACTGTCTCCTGGTTCACCAATGAGGTCAAATCCGATCGCTGGAGGGCTGAGAGGAAGTTAAGTGGCCCAGAATAAAGTTGCACAGTGACTTTTTGACTTTCAAGGCCCTAAACAGAACCGTACCACTGCCGTGATGAAGCAGGCGCGGAGAAAATGCTACACATGCTTTATAGATGAGAACAGCCATGACCAACGCAAGCTGTTCAGGTCCACAAAGACACTGTTCGATCAGGAGACAGACCTGTCTTTCAATGGATATCATGATAACATTATATTAGCAAATGATATTGAGGAAATTTTATTATGCAGAAGATACAGCGCATTCGCGCTAAACTTGCATGATGAAGCAGCTACTGACTCTACTCTAACTCCGCAGCAACGCAGTACTTGTTCGGCTCGTTTTGACTCCTTTAAAACTCTCAGTGATGACAATGCCATGCGCTTAATTGCTAAATCAAGCAGGAAATCTTACTCGCTAGATCCTATGCCTCCCCCCCTTGTGGTTAAGTGTTTGGATGTTCTTCTTCCTATCCTTACAAGAATAACAAATCTGTCCCTGCAATCTGGCTGCTTTCCAGAAAATTGGAAACTTGCTGATGTTAGACCCGGATTCAAGAAACCAAGTGCTGAGGAGATATTTTCCAACCTTCGCCCCATAGCTTGCTTCTAAGCTTACTGGACGAGCTGTAACTGGACAAACTCATGCATAAACATCTTACAGTCCACCGAATCTATCCTGAAGCACAGCCCGCATACCTTGAACTTCATAGTGTTGAAGCTGCTCACCTTCGAGTCAAGAATGACATCTTACTCAACATGAACCGGCAACGAGTCACTCTACTGGCGTTACTTGATCTCAGTGCGGCTTTTGATACCGTGGACTGTCGTGGATCATAGTATATACTGCTTGATCGACTTTCAGTACGGATTTTGGTATTTCAGGGAATGTTCACTCTTGGTGCACGTCATATTTGAATGATAGATGTATCACGAAACAACTTAACAACAATTTTTACAGACCTTTGATATTGATATTCATAATTGAAGCCAAATAAATAGTCTCTTATGTTCATTAGGATAAATTGGTTCCCGTTATCTATTTTTGTTTCTCTAAATAAAGAGCTAGAGTGGGCGGGGCTCCAAAATTTATGCTCCTGTTTTGCCTGAGGGGGGCAACGATATTGTAACTGTATAGTTTCTCCTCAGTCCCCCCTCCCCTGTGCAATAAATAATGAGCGGTCCCTTAAAGTATATGTAAACCCACAAAATTGCGAATTTTTGAGATCATACCAATGCAACGTTTGATTTTGTTTGATATATGAATAATGAGACTTTTCTAACGTATGGTGAGTCAAGGTTTCTTATTTAATTTGACTATTGTTGATAAATAAATTAATCACGTGATTTGGAGTTCGCTGGGGAGGATGACAGTTTGTTTGCTGACAACCAGTCAAAAATATTCTCCAAATTCCTAATAGACCTTTCCCCTTATGAGTGAAATTTTGATCTAGATATGCCTGGACAAAAATTCCATCACAGCTTGAAAGAGCATCACAAAATTAGTAATATTCCAAAGTTTCGTTGCGAAATGTTGTAACTGAATGCGGATAATATAGCCTTGCGAAGTTTGCCGTTTTTCAGTCATTTTGCATTACAAACGGGAAATTGATAATCAGTTTGATCATCTGATTATCAATTTCCCGTTCGTGAATGACTGAAAAACGGCAAACTTCGCAAGGCTATATTATCCGCATTTTACAACATTTCGCAACGAAACTTCAGAATATTACTAATTTTGTGATGCTCTTTCAAGCTGTGATGAAATTTTTGGCCAGACTTGTCTAGATCAAAATTTCACTCAAAAGGGGAAAGGTCTATTGCGCACACTATTCTTGACGTCTGATGGCATCCTCGTTCTCAAGGCTTCTCGGCTGTCTGACGTGGCCATAACCCCTGCCCCTGGGACAAGTCAAACCGGAACACCATAAATCTCGGTCTTTTCCAGAAGTAAACCTGCTCTACTGCAGCAAAAAAAACTGACTATGCATTAATAATTACTGAGGAGTGGAAACGTGTTAAGCCTAGGTCACACTACACGTACAACGATAACTTGTATGCGCGCGCTGATTGGTCAAAAATTTATCGTATCGTCCCACTGAAAAAAATCGCTCAGGTGAGCGATTTTAAAATCGTTATCGTTATCGTCAAACGATAATTTTATCATTTTCGTTGTAGTGTGGACACTAACACAATTTTTTGCCAATTAGGGACCGGTTATTAATAATGGGAGGGGGATGGTGGGTTTAGAAAAGGGGAGCGGCTTCAACTATTTTTGCCTGAATTGGGGGCGGCCTCAAACTGAAAAAATATGTGACAAGGGGCGACCACAATTTTTTAATACTTTCCTACTCATTTTTAAAATATTTAAAGCTTTTTTAGTTCCTACAATCGTAATTTCCACAGTTTATTGCGTATATGCAGTTCACCATGGGAAACGGAGTAAACAACAACCATTTCGAATACTGGTCCCCAGTACTTTTCCCATTACCTATTTTACACCAAAAAATGTAACAAATTAAATGTTGGAGGGGGGGGGGGGTTCTAAATGTTCTAGATGAAGGTGGGGCGTCTTGAAAATAAAGGTCTTGCGATTGGGGCGGCTCTAAAAAATGTTCAGTACTTGGTATGTATCACACATTAATGACCGGTCCCTTATCACGTGTTTACAATTTTTTGTGTCGTTATCGTTGTCAAGTGTGACCGGGCCTTTAGGCTCAGATTCCAGAAAATATTGGATTTTCCTTTTGTTTTAATGTATACTTTCATATATCAATGTATACTATAAATCAGGGGAATATGTGCAGACCACCTAATGGAATTATACATATCGGGGCTTGATGTTTGTGATATTACTCTCTGAGCGTATATCCACACCGGGCGAGCTTGAAAAATATGCCCGGCCACGGTGGGAATCGAACCTACGACCTTTGGAATACTAGCCCAATGCTCTGCCAACTGAGCTACGCGGTCAGGACGATTCGAGTAAGTGATATTTCGGAACAGAATCTAGTTCCTTCGATACCAATGTAATCTAGTAATATGATTTTTTCTGTGTTGGTGTTGTGTACTCAGGTGAATATGATGTTTGTGATGTTACTCTGAGTGTATATCCACACCGGGCGAGCTTGAAAAATATGCCCGGCCACGGTGGGAATCGAACCTACGACCTTTGTAATACTAGCCCAATGCTCTGCCAACTGAGCTACGCGGTCAGGACGGTTCGAGTAACTCGGAGTATTTTAACCTCTCTATTATTGGTCCCCTCACCGGTACTAGAAAACAAGAAAGAGTGATATGAAAATTTCAATATGTTTACAGTTGAGATCATAACTTTACATACACTCTATATTAGGTGACATACTTGCCATTTTTGGTTAAGGGATAAAGAAAAACTAATTAACATCTCTACGTAAGGAAAACAAGGATCTACTTTCCCAATTATCCGAAGGTTGAGAACATTCAGCAAAAAGGACAAGCCGACCTCACGGCCTTTTTTACTTGCTCAGTATAAGTACGTGTTAAATGTGAGCTACTTGTTCAAGGAATGCATGCATACTATTTTTCTTGAAAGACTAATCGTAAGGAATTTTTGGCACTGCACTCCAGTTGTGAGGATTTGCTAATTGAAAATATCGAGCGGAAATTATCGTAGATTAATTCTAGCGAAGAACCATAATATAGACCAAGGGAGCACGCCAGAAATATTTGTGTAAATTTATACCACAGGCGGCCCAATCTCGCAAGGGTCAGTGTAGACTTATAGTATAAATGTATATTTATATAGTAATGTATATTATAGTAAAAATATGTCATAAAATATAAATTTTAAAATGAAATTGACTTGCCTATTTGATAGTGTGTGTTTTCCTTGTATTCCTCCTTTGTTGGACTAATATCACCCGAGACTTTGTACTCGATGTTACTAGTATACATGAAACATGATAAAGGCTAACCATTCCCGATCGTCGATACGACCGCACGGCACTTCGAATCGAAAATTCTCACACTCAAATCGCTTTATTCTCAAAAATAATTCGCCAGCATGCACAACAGAAGCAGTTCTTCGAAAATACGGAGATACTTCGGAGAGATGTACACGTTTTGGACCATATTTTAACAATGGAAATCAAAACCCATTTTATATTGAACTTGCCCAGGCCGAAAATTACTACGGCGAACGTCTGCGCAACCAGGCCTCCTTACCGTTGAGATTTACAGGGGGGAAGCAGATATTTCCGGCAACAGCCAGCCAATCGCAACCGTGATAGCGACTGTTTACATTATTTGAAATTTGATATTCAAAATAAAAACTCCTTCGATCGGATACTGTATAAAACTCGAGATGTTGTCGAAGAAAATAAAATTAAACGACGGAGATTGAAGAAATTTAAGGAAGAAGTAATATACAGCGGCTCTTGGTTGGAAAGTATGGTAGAAGTACCTCTGTATTTTCGAAGAACGGCATTTGTTGTACATGCTGGCGAAATTGTTTGGAAAATAAAGCGATTTGAGTGTGAAAATTTTCGATTCGAAGTGCTGTGCCGTCGTATCGACGATCGGGAATCGTTAGCCTTTATCATGTTTCATGTATACTAGTAACATCGAGTACAAAGTCTTGGAAAATATTAGTCCAACAAAGGAGGAATAAAAGGAGAACACACACTATCAAATAGGCAAGTCAATTTTATTTTAAAATTTATATTTTATGACATATTTTTACTATAATAATACAGGCATTACTATAATATTCATTTATACTATAAGTCTATACTGACCCTTGCGAGATTGGGCCGCCTGTG
>CACRXK020002916.1:0-39583 GCA_902702795.2 Paramuricea clavata | reverse complement strand
AAGCAGCAGCACCCCCCCCCCCAGATATTTATCCACCCCCCCCGAACGAAAATATGAAAATCCGTCTCTGGAGCCTGCTGGTTAGGTTTAAATAAATGTATAAAATTTACACTCGAAATTTCCATCTATAAAATCCTTCATTATCATTATTTAGATTAGTCACTCTGGAGATTAATGGATTTTCCATGTTATTATTAATAGAAATAAATATATCGATTCATTATGGAAATTATAGCTTGAGTAGGCTAGATCTTGTTATTATCGGATTTGAAACCAATATTGTCAATTATGATACAACTGGCAATTGATATTCAACAAGCTAAGAACGCCTCACTTAATAATGTAATATAAAAATGCGATATTATGGGAAGTACTTTATTGAAAGATTATTAACTGCTCTTCTTTAATGTCCTATTTATTGTGGTGTCTGTATGTGTACAATAACAATATATGTAATAATTCACGCACATTGCACGGAATTTAGCTTTTTTTATCGAAAAGAATGTGGAAGCCACTTGAAAACGACCTCTAAAGGATAGGTGTTTGTCAACGTTTCCATATTGCTATGGCATTGTACGTGCACATATTACGATGCATGATGTATTTCATTACGTTATAACACAATGTTTTCGTTTCAGCAATGTATATGCTTTTTAGAAAATGCTATTGCTGATACGGTAAATTGTTTGGACGATGCGACACAATTTTTTTTAATGGGAAAAAGCTATATTCACCACACAACAGCGTATGCATGAACAATGCTATACATATGCTCATGTATTAATAATTCATTAATGCTGATCAATTTTGATAAAATATCGTTTAAATCAATGTTTTCATAAAACAGACAAGCATAATCATAAGAACATTATTAACAGAATTAAACATTGATTTGGAGACCTTGACCTTGTTATGTGTGAGAGTATCTGAATAATTGCAATGATATACTACAGACGGGTGTTACGCCTTTCTTATTCAGTAACTGTTTCTGTCAATCTTATAGTATCAAATTGTTTCCAAGTTAATATTTCTTATTTTTTCGTATTTTCATGCAAAGTCAAAGAATTTAAATGTTCAGTATCATAAAAAGTAGCATTCTTCCTATGCCGAGAATGGCAAAAATTCTTGGACAATATAGGGGCTTTAAGCATGAAGAATCCGAAAATACAATACCGAAAATCTGGGTTTCAAAACAATTTCATCACAAAATATCATTTTGACCACGAATTGACTATGTATACCCAACGACGAGTCAAATGGGTATACTCTATCATATAGCTAAGAGAAAAATGTTTTAATCCTATATACTATAACTGGAAGGAAATAAGAACCCTTCACATTCATCAGTGCAAATTTGCATATCCTGCTTATCGTAATACAGTACGTTTTCGTGCTCTGAGTCACGACTCACGGCGATATTACTGAAATGACTAAGCATTACATTGCCTATATACAATGCCTATATACAAACCTGAAAATAGTTATTTTGCTTGGAAGGAGAAATGTTTGGTCAAGACGAAAATTGGTCGCACGTTTATCAGTGTCGGAAAATGAATGAACAAAGTAATTTTTTTCATTTCTTTTGAAAATTAGCACAATTAATGTATAGCTATTTAGCTTTGTCATGTTATATAGTCCATACTACACTGCCTCTAAAACTGAGTATATTAGTAAATAATGATTCAGGTAAGTTATCATAACTTTAAAAACTCGTTAATAATTCATGAGAAAAATACAAAAGAAATCACTGCCGTGTCGCTGGTTTTATAAGCCTGGTTCACATTGATCGGCGATGTTCTACGATCCATTGTCTGTGAGCAACGAAGAAGAAAATGCACAAAACATTTTATGCATCAATGACCACCGACAATGGGCATCGCCGATGTTTACGATCAATGTGAACCAGGCTATACGTGATAAAAATCAAGTTCATCTAAATAAATTTTAGCTTGGATTTTTTCGGCTTAAACAACGTTTAGTTTTATAATTACTTCGCCAATGAACTCAGATGAGTCGTTTTTTAAGCCATTTAAAACATTCGCAGTCCGTGCTTTATCAGATATAAAACGCTCAAACTGCGCTCTCGTGTTTTACATCTGATAAAGCATTTCTGCTCGTGTTTTAGATATGTATTTGTAATTATTGCAATCTGACAGCTTCTTGTGGCAAGAAATACTGGGAAGTTGTGCTTGTGTTGCATTGGTTTCAATAATAATAAAAATGTGTTAAAAATAATTTTTTTGAGATGAGGTATTTGACCAGCCCAAATCGGGCGCTCACATGTCCGGACACTCATAAAAAACATTGACAGGAAAACAAGGTAAAATCTGGCAGGACAATGTACGACGTCCGCCTAATTCGCTGGTCTGCCGCCCTTTCTTCTCCCGCCCGCACTAAACGCCTGCTACGCAGGCTAGCTATGCCTATGTAATAAATGTTCCATCTTATAGCACAAAATCAGACGATGATGAATTTGCAATAAGTTGGAAATTACTTCAACTCATCTTGATGGAATCAAGATGGAACTTTAATAACCGGATGTTGCTTCGCAAGTTTATTTCAAAGATTATCGTGTGCTAGTGGATGCACAAGGAGGGTAGAAGGGAAATACACAAAGCCATTAGTATTCAAATATGGCACAAGCTAGGAATTCATAATTTTACTAACTTTTAAAATAACAAGTCTACTTACAGTTCTTGAATGTTCTTGAATCTTCGAAAAGTTTCTTTGGAAATCTTTTGGATTTTGTTTTCACGAAGATTTCTAGAGAAACAAAATGAATTAATCAAAATAATTTGGGTGCCCTCTCTGATAATACACGAATCGTCATGTTCATAAATGATTAATTTAAAATGACGTTTTCCATTGGCGCTCTCGTACATTCTTTTGCATGGCAAAACTGCTTTTCCATGATAGGAATTACCAGTATTTGTAGTCTCTCTCATTGGAAACTAGAATATAAGTTTTAAAATAATTTTAATTGTAGTGCAAGGTTAAATATTTCAATTATTCTGATGTTTATTAAACCTATTTCTATATATTTGTACAGAAAAATGCACAGCTATCAAAGGCTAATCGTATCTAATTGTATCAATTCCTAAGACGGATTTTCTGTCACGCGGTTAGGTTAAAGCAGAATTGAATATATATTAGTAGCCGCCACGAATCAATGTAAATTTAGCTCAGCGGAAATACTAACCATTGTAGCTGGCCATGCTGTGCAAAAATTGTATTATTTACATGATTCAATCTTTAAAATTGTACGTCTTTAGCCTATACCAAAGTGCATGCTTATCAGGAAACATGACGTTACCATGGTTCGCTTGCATGGCCATAAAATTGTTACCGAAATTCTGTTCCGAACTGTAATTCTCTTCCCTACGGAACATATCGCATGTTTGTTGCGGTATTCTAATGTATTTCAAGATTTGTTCAAACGCGCGTACGTTCACAAACATCAGTGCGGTAGCCGATGTATTTATAGTAAAACTCAATAATCAATATCTATTCAGCCTAAGGGATAAAATTAAAGCCAATATATTTACGCATTGAAAGTGTTAACATGAATGGCGTTCTTATCATTTTAATAGTGACTGAAATATGAAAGGAGTGGGAGTAACGAACTGAGCAATATCTTAAATGATGTCAGTGATATTGAAATGCGCAATTGAGCGCTAATGCAGTCATGTGCAGTCATATATCAAAGGAATGCGATATACTATTATACTCAAATGCGTCCATGCATAAAAGCGCATGGTAAGGGACGCAAGATATACATTTGCGCAAACGAATATAAGATCGGGATACTTTTGCCTAATGCTCTTGAAAATATGTAAAAATCGTCGATTCCTAGCCGCTTTAATCGAGTGATACACCGCATGTTTTAATCATTGCGCGCCTATATATTAATTCGCATGAAGAGTTTCCTGTTAGCAAGGCAGGCATACTGCTTGAAGACTATCAAACAGCCGACGCATTGTTTCATACAACATGCGCTATACAGAATGAAACAAATTCCTAATAATAGCACCATCTTGAAGTACTCAAGATATTGAGGTAAAATGTTGAGAAATACTACGAATTTGTAATATTTGTCAAGATGGCACCGTAATTCGGAGTTTATTTGATTCTGTATTTCGTATTAGTCCTGATTCTTGCGTACTGTAGGAGAGGAGTAGATTCTTTATTTGTCGAGTTATAAGACTCGCGAAACATCGCGAATGAACAAAGAATTCAATTTCGATTTGCGGTGCCTAAACCAACAACGGCATAACACAAACTTGCGACATCGCGATAAGTGTAAATAAATACAACGAAGGAAACGCATTCTATTTGGGCTTTTCAACTATCAGGAGTCTTTAGGTCATTATCATCATTCATATCCACGCGAATGTAAGGACTCCTTTACACATTGCAACTTGCGTGCCCGAGTTCATAGTTTGATGACCGTTTTAACGACAAATATTTTACGTGTGTGATTTCGTTAGTTGGCGTAAAATTTTCAAATAACATTAAAGTAAACCGATCTCAAATGGGCCGACAAATTGTGATGTGTAAAAAGTCGGTTTAAACAAGTGTTCGCTATGCGCAATAAGTGTTACTTTGCAAGAGCGTCGAATGATAATTGAACAAGTAGCTGACAGCTGACCCTGCTTTGAGAAGCAAAAACAATCGGCTCACAATTATGAAGTGAAACAGATGTTAGTAAGATAAAGATTATTGACTATGATTGTATGAAATGTCTTGTTTTAAAACCTTTTCAATGTATACTTACACTTCTGTGGTGTTCTCCCATGGACAGTTAGGTACTTCATTAAGGTTCCTATTCGAGCAATCAATTTCATAGATGTTTTCTGTATGATAGCTATGATTTATGCAATCGCATTTTGAGCAACAATCGTCCATTTCACCATTGCCGAAGTCTTCTGAATTAGTCGACACGTACAGAATCGAACACAAAACAAGTAAACATCGCAAGTTAGCCATATTCGACACAGAGTTTAAACGCACGGAAAGAAATCCAACTAAACACTTTGCGTCGAAGCAACATCCATCGCAAATGACTAACCAATCCTACGCTTTGCTGATGGCTGGACTGATGCCAATATCGAGGTATTGAATTTCGTACAAATACCACTTACGTCTTAAACAATTTGAAATCCAGCGTGAACCTTAGCCAATCATCTTTCAAGTTTGTAGGCTATAATTAGACACCTTAGGAATGCTTAATTATTAATGTAAACTAATCCTTGTTTCTTAAGGCCATTTGCACGCTTCTTCAAATACTGGAGTCCATTGTGGAATAAAGTTGGGTAACCTAATATTCACGATAAGTTTCTTTGAGCGACCAGTGAGAACTTAACACAACGCTGTGCTTGAAAAAAAAGTTTGTAATAATCACTTTGTGACTTTGACCACCCGTGCCAACAGCCTCATTTGATTGATGACAGGATTGCCGCTCTTAAAACAAATTTACTTGACACACGAAAACAAAATATGTAGTTATAAATAGCCTGGCGCATCACAATAATTACGTGGTTAAACCACCTTTATAGTCATGTAGTAAAATAATTATTCTCATTATTAATTACATTGGTCAGCATTCATCTCATGCACAAACATTCGTTAATCTCCCATTTTTACACGCAATTGTTCCATAAATTGGCTAAATTCTCCCTTGAATTCGAATTGAAATTTATAATAGCAGGTTTTGGAGATTGAATAAACTCCATTTAAATTAACTGACTTACTTCGAATCCGCAACATATCCTTCGATACATAAAACTGATCGTTTCCTTTAATCGTTGTACAATAGAGAAGAAAACGTCAAACGCTTTACAATAGAGCGATTCAGTGAAATGGTTTCTCTGATTGGAACCAGTGCATGGGATCCCGATCACATTCAAACTGCCAAACTGGCCTCTTCCCGAGCGCTCACGCCGGCAGAAAATAGTTCCGTAACAAAGAAGCTTTAACATACTATAGCTTGCACCTGCTTATAAGTGTCTAAGCGACACAGTCATATATAATTTAAATCTAAAATAAACAATGGCGTTCGTGCTTTATTATTAAATATCGCACGGACAGTTTTAGATGTACTTGAAACAGTTGAAAAGTATTTTAGGAAGCACACTTTATCATGAGTCATCAATGATGACGAATTATGGACTTTTGATGGGCAGGTATCCTGCAATACCAGACTTCTAAACATAAGGTAGGCCAACAACGGGAATCGACATCTTGATATAGCGTATGCAAGTTAGCCTATGCATGCACAGCGATAAATTCTAATACGATCACGATTCATGGACATGGGCTTTCAAGTTTCTGGCGACAGTTTGTGAACGGAATAAAGCCAACACAAACAGATGAAATCAAAAGGAATTTAAATTCATAAAACGTATTTCAACTGACATTTATTTGCTTCTTGCAAGCAACATTAGTGAAACTATTAAATTATATAAATTTAATTGATTTATTTAATTAGCTATCAATCCATAAACCAGGTATGAAACCGAGACTAAGAAGACTAATATCATCTACTGAAAAACTTTTAGAAATTGTGAGAATGTCATAAAAGTACGAACTAAAGTCATAATTGTTTTTCCTTGAATATAGTCATAATTCATCATAATATATAAAAAATCTTGATAGTTAATTAAATGATTAAATATATATTTACTTTACGTAGGTTATTTATGAACGGATAAATTCTTAAGATTGGGCGAAACTTACTAATTCTGCACAACTTAGGTTGTTGGTCCCCAATGTCATTGATATATCACAATGTTTACATACCCTGTCGCTTTTTAAAACATTCATTATTATATAGCTGTGTCCTGTTTCACCAGGTAATCTACGTGCTGAAATTCGTGCTTTATATGAACACATATTAGTCGTATTTATACAGCACATTATTGATTCTAAAATGTTGCAATTGACCCGAGAAAACTTAATGATACATTTTACAATGTTATTGTCATTGGCTCGGATTAGTAGTTGTCTCATGCAGCTAAATATATATTCGGGATCGAGATCACTGTTATGAAACAGGCGCTCCTTTTATTTTAGCTTCCGTCTACCTTATACTATCATGTCCTTCAACCTATTAATTAAAGTCTACACAAGAACAGAGAGCGGGTGAGAGCTCAGCTATATGACTCATTATCATACTTAGGTCATACTTTCGCACATAATTGACATAAGACACTGGAGTTTTTCAGCACAACTAATACCATTCTATTGTGCAGTCAATTTACTAGCTATAATACCGAGTGCGCGTATTAACTTCAGCAAGCCAATGTCGATTGTCGAATATTCCATGTTAACATATGGCATTTTTGAATATGCTCGGCTTTCTACTGTTCGTCCATTTATGGGTCTGAAAAGCACTGAAAATAATCGCCCCCTAGAGGGAGTCAATCAACTCACTGATCATGGCATTCGCTTTCATTTGGATGTGCTTTGGTTATTCTGACAAAGCGATGAGTGAATCTGCGGCCAATCAAAAGGTAAAATCCCAAAATTGCATGCGAAATTGCTACATTCATGTACAATGTTGTTACAAGTCTGCTGCATTATACCATATCTGGCAGGCGTTTTGGGATTTGTTGACAACTCAACCGTGAGGTTTAGTAAACGGTTGTGAACATGTTGTAAAACAGTTTCACTTTATATATATAATGGGCACAAGCTGATTTTACACACTGCTATCTTAAGGCTCATATTGCGGATTTTTCTATAAATGTTATTGAAAATTGGCGAGGTCATCAGATGACAGTCGCCACGTGTTCTTAAATATCATTGATCTGTATCTAAAATAGACCACAATTTTGCATTATTTTATGCATTACCCGGCCAATAAACAATTGTTCGTCAAAGTGTAAGAATTTTAGATGGAAAATCGTCAGACTTTTTGTCAGACGTTTTTTTTCTAAATCTAGCATAAATAACGTATGTAAATTTTAGAAATAATTAATTAATTAACCAATTAGAAATATGACTGGCATTATTGGTTCCTGTATATGTATCAGTCTTTTGATGATAGAACTAAATCAATATATAGCAAGTTTATCAGTTTATGTTTCTCAGTAACTATAATTTATATTTTATCCCCCCAATAATTCTTGAAGCAAATGTTTTAAATTAACATAATCTACTGAAATCTTTCTTCAGTGCTCCTCGATCCTTGTCTACAACCCCCCCAATCATCTAGGGATTGCTACGGCGCTGGGCTCCAATTGGTAGCTACAAAGAGCTGGTACTTCAGTCTTGGTACTACGTTTTGGGCGTAAGCCCGGGGCGAGGGTACTAATTGCGATGTCTAAAGTTCATAAATAATCGCGGGCGAACCTGGAGCCGTCTGTCTCGTCATCATGGTCTAATTTACCAATCATAAATAATCGCGGGCGCGTGACTATGGTTTATGGTCTAATTTAACAGGAGTGAAGGAAGCAAAAATTACTGATAAAAAAAAAACATGTAAAAAAGCTTGGAAATCGTAATTCACATAAAAAATTGTATAACTTTTTCTTCAATTTTTAAACGTAAACATTACGAGAATTGATTAAGTATGAGAAATCCTAAAGTATAGAGGCAAGTTTGTTTTGACTGTTGATGTATGACTTTATCTAAATAATTTATAATAGACTTTATTTTTATTTTATTGTACGATCATCCAGGTTAAAATTTCTAATTGTTTCTGACGTTTCAACGGATTCAAACCCTTCAGACTTTATTTTTGTTGTTCAAGTCTTTCCCATGCATTGTATGCGAAATATTCTTAAATTAACTTGCTTGAAGCTCATAAAAAAGGGAAAGCAAACTATTTTCATTAGCGCGTCCTGTATGATTTCGTGATCAAGCTCAAGTTGAAGAGTTTACCGGCAAAAAGCTGTTAATTTCAATGAACCTTTAAAAACGTTTTACAAAGAGTTTTGTGTTGAATTTTACCTTAAAATAAAGCCCATAGAAAGCAAATTAACATACCTATTGATAGTTCTGTAGATAAAAGTGTTCAAATTTCATTTACCGTTTGCACTTTCGGCAGTTTCGTACAAAAGGTACGGATCCCTCAGCCTCGCGAATAACTCGATTGAGGACATACGGACTGACATTAATCAATCAATGTTAAAACAATTAATAAATATATTTAGGAAATTAATGCGAAAACGCGTGCTTGAACATTGAAATGTAATGTATTTTAATAAATGCAGGGGCGGCGGAACAGATTTCATTTGGGGGAGGAGGGCTACATTTTTTTCCGTGACCTCCCTCCCCCCCCCCGTCGCCAAAAAAATTTCGGTCAGTGTACCATTTTAGGGGTAGATAAAATTTTTCCGGACATATACAAGAAAGGGATGAAAAAAATTTTTCCGGACATATAAAACAAAAGGATGAAAAAAAATTTTCCGGACCTATAACAAAAAATTTTTCCGGACATACACGATTTTTAAACAAAATATTCCAAATTTTTCCCCTTATACCTAAATTTTCCAAAAATAACCTACATTTTTCCTTAATTATCAAAATTTTTCAACAGAAAACAAAATTTTCTGGGGGGGCTTAGCCCCCCCACTTTTACTTCTGGGGGGCTTTAGACCCCCTAGCCCCCCCTGTTCCGCCGCCCCTGAATAAATGTTAGTTTATAAGAGAAAAAAAAAGTAGTATGTTGCTATGGCTAACTGCTAACATGACGTGAGCAACGCGAGCCTGCGTTCAGTGTTGGCGGATAATTACGAATACTTCACTTTGAAACAATGTTTGGAAAACATAGGCGAGAGGTTGTTGCATGCGTGTATCAGTTCTAGTTATTACTATTATTATGCTCTAGTATATAGAAGCTATAAGAAACTATGCCCAGGGAGTGCATAAACGAAACCATCCATATGACGCGTTAAGCGTTGGGAACAAATTGCAGTTGAATCATCACTGTGACCGCAAGAATTTGTATTCAACTGTTCAATCATTGATTTGTGTTTTAGCCACAATAGAATTGCAAATCATTTCAGTTGTATTAGCATATTTTGCCTTCTATGTAAAGCAAAATAAAGAAAGGTACACCTAAGGGAATATATTTTCTAATTTAAGGCGGCTCCCTGCAGTTTACCTGAAAATGGATTTAGACCCAATTTTTCAATAATTCCTGGTATGTTTTTTCATTGATATTGTTATTGACTTTATTGACACTCCCCTAAATAGGCTTTTCAGTGACAATTACTATAATTATACATTAGATCCTAAATTCATATAATAAGACCACGCAATTACTTTATACACAAACACGACATCAAATTCTTGACAACAACATTAACAACGTTACAGCAACATACGACATACATCAACATCATCAACAACAACGACATCAAAAACAAACAACAACAACAACAGCGAGAATAATTGAACTTATTGTCCTATTAACCACGACAATGACAACAACGCTTACTGATTAAAAAAAGAAAAACATGCCCTTAACTATCTAGAAATTGCTGAAGCAGTTCTAGTCTGCTCGCAGACTGCATCCTGTGACAGTCTGTGCGCAGACTAAAGCAGTTCCCGTTTCAGTTTAATTTTAAAGCTTGGAATAGATTTGCAAAGTTTAAGTCAGGGTTAATGTTGTTCCAGAGAGTGACAGTTCTGTAATGGAATGTTCTTTGTCCTGCAGTTGATCTGTATAACAGAACATGTTCAAGGACAAAGAAAGTCCGATTAGAAAAATAATAACTACAGAGCTGGATTTTTTCCAAAAAAAGTAAGGGCACCTAACGTTGCTATGACAACAAAGACGCTTCCAGATATAGCCGAAATTTTGGATTTAAATATATTTCACTTGAAAATACAGTCGGTCACCCCCATTTTTTATTTCATAAAACTAATTCGTTTAGTATTTTGAATCATGGTTATGATATTTAAATAATTCTGTCATGCGAAAAAAAAATTGTTACGAATTATTACATTTCCGAACTTGAAAAATTGGTATGACAGAGTTTTTTAAAATCACGAAAATGATTCAAGTATTTAAAATCAATAAATGGGGGGTCACCGACCTTATTTTCGAATTCAATTACTTTAAACAGAAAATATCCGCCATATTGAAACATCAATGTTGCCATAGCAACGGCTGTTAGTAGTACATTTAATTTGAAAAACTCCGAACTGCTTAGCTGTTGATTTTTTCAAATCAGATACTCTTTGTTTTCCAACAAATAATTTTCACCAGAAATTCATGTCCAAATCAGAAAATCTTCCATTTTTGTATCTGGGCAGCAGATATACTATGCTATCGTTTTGCTAGTTGTAAACTGTTCATTTTAACTCGTGACCGTGCAATGACCGGCCAATCAGCCAACCGTGTCGGCCAATCAGCGGAAATGACTGCTCATGCAGTGAACTACATATATAGGTCAGTGAGAAAACCATTCGAAAACAGCGGCCTGTTCGCAGACTAAATTCAACATGGCGGCATGTTTCGAGCATTTCGAGGAGTTTAGCTTTTTGAAAGTAATATTTTTACTACAGAACTAAAGTGTTTTCCTACTTTTATAGTTTTAAGGTAAGAATTAAAGAATCATAATCAACATTTTTCAATGTACTAGTGTATAATCAGTTTAAACATGCAAGTAATTTGTACAATATAGTTAGGACTTTAAAGAGCTGTATTTTTTAGAGATTTATAATACAACAATGATGAATAAATGTACTGGACATTGGCTGAATAATTTTGTCAGAACATTAACAACCCACTTGCAGGACAATCTTACCTAAATTCATTAGTATGGCTATAAGAAAAGAACTTAGGGAGCGGTCATAAAGTAAGTGCTACCCCGGGGCGGAGGATATTTTTAATTTTGTGAAAAAAAATTCATACCCCCACAAACTTGTCGGATAATATTTGGTACCCCATCAAGATAACGGTCTCAATGTTTCATACCCCATCATAAAACGATAAGCTTTTATAAGGGGTTTATTCATGTTGGGGTTTATTCACTTGATATGACCTGGGGTGTGCTGATTGGACTAATAAATTCTGTAGAGTAGTTGCCATTATCCTATAAGTTTTATTTTTAGTAAGTTTTATCTTTCTTTATAAACTTATCTTTCTTTAAAAATGGCGAATATTGCTAATATTTTACCCCTTTTGGTTATTTTATGTAAAGAGATAAAAAAAAACATTTTGGATGTGATATTTTTAGTTCTTTTACGTTCAAAAGACATACTTTTATGTTATGGCATACCTCAGATGTCCATAAACACCACCATTTTTCTTTACAAGCTGGCATTTCTGTACCATTTCTGAAAAGACAAACAACTGAAACTGACCTGTCTCCCCATATAAACAATCCAAATCATTTTCAACATCACTGATTGAGTGATTTCACCATCATCACTGTGACACTGTCATTGTTGTCATATTTATATTCCATAAATCGCATAATATTTGCAATTGCGCATTCTGCTGAAACTCTAGCTCTTTTTGGTGGCATAACTTCTTCAGTATAAACCGAAGAAATAATGAACTGAATGAAGTCGATCAAGAAAAGTTTGTAGAGAAATATGAAATGGCGACCATGTTTATAACCAGGCCAATATTGGCAATATACTATGTGTTACATGAAGTGTAACACAGGTGGGCTACGAGCCTGTAGTATAGTTTTGAAAACACAATGTTTATAAATACTTATACTAAATTGATTTCATATTCTGCAATATATTATGGTTTCTAAATCGTTGGTGTTTGCTCAACCTTGAAGGTACAAAGAAATATGTGTATTTGTATATATAAAAATATTATAAATAAGTATTTTATATTATGTGAGTATTTTATAATATACTATATTATATATTTAATCTCTGATATATAATATACTATATTTTACTATTTTATTCAATATATTATGGATATTTTACTTTGCAAATCATGTGTAATAATCCATCTTTATATGTTCTCTAATTAATATACTGTACTAATATACAAAAAAATACGGTCCAACCCACGTTTTCCCATTTTTGGCCCAGACACCTTCTTTGACAAATATCGTCAAACGTCCGGATAACTTTGAATTTTCAGAAAATCAAATGGATTCATTTGTTCAGGAATTACGGATAAATATTTATTTGGGTGCGCTCATTGTGCGCACCCCCGGTACAAATAGGGTTAAAAATGATTACATTGTGTATTAAATATACGGTACAATAGTCTCTCTTACAGCCATTCTTTGAATAATATTTGTGTCATTATGTACTCCTCCACACAAGCTCATGAAGAGGAATAAAATCACAACACAAAGAGCAACTGCAATGGAGACTACATGAGCAATGGTCAAATCTTTTATGAGACAACGATGGCAGTGATGTATGAAAAATTATTTGGACCATGAATGGAGCCGTAATATTAAACTGTATTAAAATAAATTTTGTATTGAAACAAACAAATTTTGTTTCATACCCCCTCTTTAAAGTGATAAATTTATTTCATACCCCATCTAGATCCCTGAAAAAAATTTCATACCCCATCCCAATATCTTCCGCCCCAGGGTAGCACTTTATGACCGCTCCCTTACCAGCTACAATAAACATAATGAAAATTGCCTAAAATTGAAATGAAATGAAAATTGCCTAAAAATAACAAAAACGCATACACAAACCAAGAGATCAATCATATTATACTAGCAGCAAATAATCAACTTTCGCGTTGCAACAGTTCAGCCAACGTAATGCTATCAGATTACCTCAAGCCCCCGCGGTGCAGTTGATTTAAAAGGCGCATTGTTAATCGTGTCGCACAAACTGAAAGTCTGAAACTTTGAAAGGTAGACGTTCAGCTGCGTAGCCAAGAGGGGGGGCTCGGGGGGCTCTGCAATGGGCGGAAGGACTGCGCTTGTGAAAAGCTGGCAGAAATTGTTGGGTGGGTACGATGTGTGAATAATGATACCCATCTCCTCTGTTTACCAATAAAAGTTGTAGTCTTCCCTATCTAAAATCCTAACTCCAAAAAACAATGCCTATGGTTGTTGAAAGCACATTTGAACTTGAATTTGCGCGCATAACAGCAGTCATTACCGACTTGTACTGTTGTACAAAAGGAAGACATCGTGCTATTCTGCTGTTGTATTTGCGTGTAGAGTACAATGTTTTACACAAATATTTTTTCGACCTAGCAACAATTAGGCGACTTACAGTGAAAATACAAAAAGTGTCCCACTTCCGAGCGATTACCGATTTATCGGCCCCAAATACCGCGTTTCTTCTATTTGAAAATATGATAATTTGTAGCAAAGGGAAATAAATAAATACATTTTTCGTTAGTTTCATTGCATAAAAAGAACGAAATTTAAATTTTATCGCAGTACTTGCCGATAAATCGGTAATCGCTACAGAAAAACAGAACAAATTACAGTAAATCACAACAAACCACAGAGTACAGAAGCGGAAGTGGGACACTTTTTGTATTTCACTGTAAAAATACTTTTTTTGCGATAGTACCTTTTCTTCAACCTCATCCTAAAATACGTGAAATAGTGTTCTAATGAATCTAGAAATTCAAAATTTTCCTCGCGCCTTCGGCGCTCGCATTTGAAATCCATAAAATTTTTGGACCCCCAAACTGATTTAGACCACTGCAGAAGTTCTGAAAACTGAACGTTTATTTAAACTCTTTAAATAGTTGGCTTTTCTTATCAAACAAAAATACTACAAAAGTCGGTCGCAGAACATAGGACACTCCCCCCCCCCCGAATGAATGTGCGCCCCTGATGCTATGTTATACTGAACAGTGTGATCTATCATTATTACCTGTGCACAGGGATGGCATGAAATTATATCCTTGTGACCTTCAAAACATTCTCTACTGATGAGTGGCCTTTGATGAGTGTTGTTTGCTACAGTATTAATGTATGTTCCTGGAAAAGTTTGTGTATGTTACTCAACAGTTGACATTGGCAAATGTAACCCATGCTGTATATTAGTAATAAGTGACAAAACATTTGCTTCATATGATTGCCAATAAAGTTTTCAAAAACTGTCCAAAATTCTATGTGTATGGATTGACAAGTGTCAACATGAGTATACAGCTATTTCAATTAAGGTTGTCCCCCGAGCAAAGCGGAAAAGTCGAATACGAGCGCGAAAGGCGCTGGGAATCGCTAATAAATTCATTTCGGGACAACCTTAATTGAAATAGCTATATGGCGTCAAAAATGTTTTGCATATCTTGATTACACGTGTGATAAAGAAGATTGTCAAGCTATCAGTGTGACATCCCAGTTTATATATATATATATATATATATATATATATATATATATATATATATATATATATATATATATATATATATATATATATATATATATAAACAATGACGTCACAGCTTTGTTGACTTAAGGAAACATTTGTTGACCTGATGGAAATATCACTGCAAGTGGAATTTATAACAGCTCTTTTATTCACTATGAAAACCAGACCTCATTATTTTATTCAATAGTAGAATCTAAGTGTAGTATTGTTAACTGTATCAATTTTTATTTCCTGACTGATGATCATATAAAATTGATAAGTTAAATTCTCTCCCGATGCGGTGGGAAGGGGGGGGGGGGAGGGTCAGTTTCCACTGCTTAAGCTAACCAACTTTTGAAAATTGAAAAAGAAAATCGCACTAGAAATCGCAGCAAAAATTGCAAGTGTAAACGCGCCTTTATAATTATATCTCTCGCAGATACATCAACGCTTAGCGTACCTATTTTTTACCAAGTGTAGGTAGCCACCTTAAAGCGTATCAGCCGGGCAGAAACTATTTTCCTTTATTTAGAAACTCTTTGCATATTCAAACTAGGATGCAGTTCAATACTTTGCTATGCATATTCTAATTCTTTCAATCTTAGGTACATGTAAACATATAATATAAACATAACACAGCATAATATAGTTTGTAAACCTTGAGTGGGTGCATTTACGATTTGTGCCAGTTGTTTCCCGCAGTTCGTTCATAAAATTAGGAATACAGTGCATTGTGGGAAGCAACTGGGATATTTACTAACCCTCGATTTTTACGGAAGGCGTATGCACCTCCGAGGTTTACTAAAACAGTATTGATTTTCAATTAGAACAGTAAATTTTTACTAAGTTTGGGCAAGTGCCTTGCATGGTTCTTCGAATCCCGTCTAGTTGCGCCTCGCCCATTTAGGGTCTCCGAATAATTGACTATATAAATAGACTTTGTACATATACTTTAGTGGACCCTAATAAAGGCAATAATAAATAAATAATTAAAATAAATAAATGTTATATTTCAACTACACCTTCCCATGCGCGCGCAGAACGCGTCATTTGGATGCGTTGTAGAAACTCTTCAATTTCGTCTAAATGACACAATGGTCTGATATCGATTATCGCAATGATTCTATTTTCCCATGATGTCATCACTAACTAATACATGGTGTTTGACAGTGCATAACTGACAATAGCAAAATAGCTTGTTCAATCAATGAATAGGACCAAACAGATAAGGCATCAATTCGACCTCTAGACATTATGACTAATTAAGCAAGAGAGCATAAGGAAAGTTAGATCTCTTTTTCTGTACAAGTATTATTACTGACGTGCATATTTTACATAGGCAACATCAATCAATAAAAAAGTCTTCAGGATTCACGAAATCGATTAAAACAGGACAGCTAGTAGATAAGAATTTGTGTCGTTTTCATTCAAGTAATTTAATTTCTTTTCAGATACAATTCAAGGAATAAAAGATATAAGTGTCATTATTATTCACGATAATCACCGAGCCTGAGGTGAATAATTGTTTTAGTATAATTTAATAGGTGATTATTTGGAAAAAAAATTAAAAATGCACATTTCTTCGTCATTTAATTGAAAAAAACGGCTTCGGCCGCCATTTTGAAAATCGCTTAGGTGATTATCGCGTAATAATCACCTCAACGTCAACCAATCAGCGTGGAGAATTTTCAATAATCACCTATGTAATTATACTAAATATCAATAGTCAAAGTCGCATTTTTCTAGTGTTTTATTGGTTGAGAGCATATCACGTGAGAGTAACGAAATTAGGCTGTCTCCCTCGCAACATCGCGAAAGGGAAACAATACGTTATCGACCGGCGAATAACAAAACATTCACGTGCGCTATCACGTGAAGATGCGACCTTTGGACATTCCTAGTACGTAATTAAAACTTTCGCTTTAAGTAACTGCAGTGTAGCCAGTGTTTAATATAACGTTTTAACAATAAAATATGTCATGTATTTACGTTCATTTGTTCTTTAATTTGTTGTTTCTTTGACTATTGATATACAGGTATAATAAAACACTTATTTACTGAGACCTCGGGAAAGCAGTGTGTTTTGTGGACCCGAGAGGCGAGACCGTCGATGTCTAAAAGAGACGTATAACCTCAAGAAACTTTGACGATAGAAAATCACTAGGGGGCCCAAAAACTTGTGGCCAGAAGTCGATAATTTTTTGCTATCAGCGACATCCACTTTTTCCACCTGCAAATTCCTTCCATACATGTATATGGTAGTATGCATTAAATAGTTAGCTGTCTAAACCCTTGGTGTGGTTGCAAGTCTATAGTCCGCTTATGATGACAGTACTAATAGAAATGCATTAGATACTATTAGAATAAAAAGCTGCGGTTTCTCTATTAATCTCATGTGCATTCAGTGGGAATAAGAAAGACCGCATGATTACCCCACACCTGCATGCCAAGAGATTTGTTCTTAATTAACGCAGCCTTTTAGGGTGACCGAGTGGGATATCAACCCGGGTTGGCTTAGCCACGCTCAACCCATGCATCTAAGATCAAGTCTTTCACAGCTCGCCAACATGGAAAACCCTTCCCGAGGCAGGGACCATGCAACCAGGATTGTCGTGATGGTTAAGGCACGAAAATACCCTGCTGCATGGTAGTGGCTTCAGAGCTGAGGAGAAACCGCTGCGAGCAAACGAACGATTTTCCATTGAGCATGCGCGAAGATCGCGTGATACGACCAACGCGACGTCATTTTCAAAATTTGACTTTTTCTCCTGTAGTTTGTTATCTGTAAACAAGCGTACATAGTACTGTTTTGCTTGTTGTCTGTCAATTTTAATCACGACTTTTTATTCCACATGCAGTTCACAATTTATGTATCGGTTTTAATATCGTTGTTGCCAATACTAAAATATTTTGAAATCGGTGTCTCACGCTACAAATATAAATTGTGCATTTGCATTTCTGTTATATCTTTCTCAATTTTTGTGTTTATCCAATCAGTATCATTTTTTTTCAATTGTTTACAAACTTTATTATATACATGACAAAATTCCTGCAATCTGATTGGTTAAGAGGAGTGCAATTATTTCATTAATTTCCGACTCTCCAGGAGTGCAATTAATGATTTTCGTGATGGCTTGGGGGAGCTGGAAATCAAAACAACAAAAATCCAATATCTCGGCGAAATTGATCTCATATAAATAACAAACGTGGACGAATTTAACTAAATTTTGGCACAAGAATGGTCAAGAATGAGTTTAGAAAACATAGTATGGCAAAAAGAGCCTGTGGAAAATACCTGGAAACAGTTTTAAGAAATAATATCGGCGGCATGCAGCGAAACGTGACTACATCACTACAGTATGTAAGTCTGCAATACAATTTATAAAGATTTTCTTACTCTAAAATATGTTGTTTGAGTTTGAATCATATGTTCTGGTTTAAGTTATGTGCCTTTATCACATTTACCAAGTTTGTTTATGCCAAATTGCTTACAAAAGAATTAAAATCTCTTGACAAAATGCAGTTGAATTTTAAAGAAAGCTATTTTGTCATGCATATAAATAAGATATAATAAATCAATAATAAATACTCGCCCCGGCGGCTCGTGCAATTTTGGCACATTTTTCAAATATCACTCGTAGTGTTAATCATTAATTGCACTCCTTCCCGTGTGATTACCCATACTTATTTGTGTTACTTTAACATTGGAGATCGTGTTAAGGTTTTCGGTAGAGTAAATTCCAATTTCGAAAGTTTCCAAATAATATGTTTCGTCGCGACATCAACCGCTACAAAACATATTTCTCTAAAAAGTTGATTTTTGTTGCAGTGTAGAATTTATAGTTATTCTTTTGAACTCTATGCGGTTTTCAAGTCATCTTGATGTATGATTTCTCACATTTTATTCAATATTGTACAGTTATAATATTTTGTACACGGAATTATATTTAAGCATGTTACTATATATTTAGAACGTGATGTTGTTTTTGTACAACTGGCACGCATTTTACCGGCAGTGCCAAGCATTTACCCTGCATGCGCACGACAACAAAAACTTGTCAAACTTGTTTTACCAGTTTCTCATTTAATATATTCGTCCGTAAATCTGGACGGCGGTTAAAATCAAACAATCGTTCGTTTGCTCGCAGTGGTTTCTCCTCAGCTCAGCTAGAAACCATGTACTGCTAGCACGGTAGCATGAATCAAAATTGTGCTTCATGAAAATTGTACTTGCCGAATTAGGGTTCGTGTGACCAATGCTCGTGCAAAGAGAAGAATGCACGAACATGTAAACATACATTTGAACAAAACAAAGTTAAAATGACATTTCAAAATAAATTATCTTACAACAAAATACAACGTCCCCTAATGTGTTCAAAAGACAAGATGACAGATATATGTATGGTAATTAAATGATATTTTCCTTGCGTGGTTTTACTCATCGATGCAATATTCATAATTATTACTCGCTGGGGCATCCTGTGCCCCGGGCGAGTATAGGTTTCGGCATGCATTTTTCTCGGATAGTGGATCGACAGCCACAAAATAGAATATTAATGAGCTGCCTAATTTGTACCCTCATTATCCATAAGGCTCCTGCCAATTTTTACCTAAATTATCCACAAATAATCCTACGTTTTGAGGAAAATTCGGGAAAATTGAAAACTTGACCAAATTTTACAAGGAATTTTACCAAAATTTACATGGAAACAGCATCGTTTGCAAATCGCAAGTCGGCAAGTGCATTCGCTGTTTGCTGCTGTTTTGTATTTTGAGAAGAAAGCGAACTTTTCGACGATGTTTACGGTAAGTGAATGTGATTAATTTCAAATACGCTCACATCGCATGACTCTGCACCTATTCGTGGTAGACCTACACTAAAAGATGCTGAGCGATTTCGAACCGGGTCGATTATCCACGAATCCACAATCAATACCAGAGATTGCCAAAAATGTTACACAAAAAGTTGCCAAAAATCTGACAAAAGTATTACTGAAATCAAAAGTACCACTGAAATCAAAAGTACCACTGAAATCAAAAGTACCACTGAAATCAAAAGTACCACTAGCTGAAATCAAAAGTACCACTGAAATGACGAATAATACAAACGTAAACTCACAATCAAGTTACTGTACTGTCAACGAGCACATAGTCAACATGGCCGCCAGCAGAAAGGCTACAAAGAACATGGACAATGCGATATCGTCTGAACAGATAGGCTACCAATCAAGAATTTGTCAATAATTTTGAGCAAAGATGATATGGAAAACAAAAATATGTCCACAGATCAACATATGTCAGGTATAAGTATATCTATTAACAACTGCATTTCCAAGTTAAATAACCAGAATAAAATAACAACAGGTACTTCGAAGCCCAAGGCTATGCATATAAAGAAACTCCCAGTGCGATCACGACATGCATTATTTTATAACATCTGCACACAAATGCATGTTACTGACATTACTACCACTGGTTGCCATTTACGTCACCGTGACCGTGAACCCAGTAGGATACAGGTGAAATGGCTAACTAGGAAGTTTGGAAAAAGTCGATTGTTGAGAAAACGTCTCAGACATAACATCAAAAGGTCTGTACCCAGATCCTCTCATCTTCATTATATAGTAGAGAATATTATGCATTGTCAAAACACTAGGATGAAGTGTATCCCTGATGTTTACTGCCCAAAGAAGGTTCTCAAGAAATGCCGGACAAAACATTCAGCAAAAAATTTAAAATTTTATATTTGTGAAGGAATTCTTGCAGATATATTCTATGCATCAGGTTTGACTAATGATTTATATGCACAACAAGTCAGGCATTAAAATAGCGTGTCCTTGTACACACTTTGCGTCCTTGTAAAAGGCGAATGTGCCCTTGTAAATTGAAAAGTGTGTACTTGAAAATATATTAAACTGAAAATATATTAATGTAATCCACGCAAAATGGCCAAAGATTTTGCAAATTCTGTTCTCAGTCTCAGAACTCTGGAAATGCCATTTCAGATACCCGCTTAAAAGCTCGCGTCTTCGACGCTAAACTTGTGATTTCGCCACTCGTTCAGTCGTTCTCCTGAGTCTGCGCATTTATACCAAAAATACGCCTCTGAAGGCAAAGTGTGTCCTTGTAAAAATTCAGTATTTTAATGCCTGCAACAAGTGTAGAAAAATGTAAACCACTTAAAGAATGTGTGTCAGTCAGCATTATATACAGATATCGAGACAAATCCTGGACCTGTAT
Source organism: Paramuricea clavata (assembly GCA_902702795.2). NCBI lineage: Eukaryota > Metazoa > Cnidaria > Anthozoa > Malacalcyonacea > Plexauridae > Paramuricea > Paramuricea clavata. The sequence goes on along the minus strand of CACRXK020002916.1, from coordinate 18,070 downwards.
TCTATATTGATCCGAGCAAGACAATCAGTGCACCATATAGCCAAGGTAATCAGATTATATTTGGAGAAACAGCAGGACAGCAGTGTTTAGCAATGTGTTCATGTGCCCTTATATACAACAAAAGGTAGAACATTTTATCACCACAAGACCTGGTTAATATAATGAATATTGGTATAATGAACTATATTCAAACTTGTCATGTTTAGCACGACAATCGTTTTTATTGTTTACAGAATTGTCTTCACAACTTACAGTATTTGACACAGAGTTTGTTTTAGAGTACAGTGAGAGCTATAGCGGTAACGTAATAGGAGACTGTTCGATTGAAGGGTATCAGTACTGTGTTCCATTTCACAGGTCATTTGAATTACTCCTGGCTGAACACTATTGTGCATTCATTTTAACAATTGACTCCAATGCAGTTTGCATATATTCCACCAATGATGGCAAGTATAAAATTTTTGACTCTCATTCTTATTAGAAGCACCAAATATCAACAATGTAATTCTGTATTTCCAGTCTTTATATGGTGAAAACAGTCAATTTGAGCTAAGAGGAATAAATATTGAAGAAGTACAAGCCAATGGTGACCAGAACTTAAACAACAGTATTAGAAATTCTGATCTATCAGGTAATGGCTCAGAAGAATTGAAAAGTACTGACGTTTCTCGGTTGTGTAGACAATGTTGTGCGATTTCATTATATTCTATTTGTTATTCTGTTATTAAACCATGTAATTACTGGGATTCAAGTACAGTATCTGCAGTTGTTTACTCTGGTACTAATTTGTATAACAATACTGGAATAAATGCATCTAGTGATATACCTCAAAACGTTAGAGTATGTGGAACTGAAATACATGTAAAATTGCAAGATAACATTCAAGGTGTAATTAATGACAAGGCAAAAATCAAACCATACATTGAAAGCCTTATTTGTCATGCTAATGAAAACACAGGGTTTTTAATGTGGATTAGAGATTATTGTATTTCTTGCATTTTTCAAAAGACATCAATTAAGAATATGTCGTACTCAATATTAGCATATGATGATAGCTCACCTACATGTACTGCACATTACATTAAAAACATAAAAGACAAACACATGCACTTTAGTTGATACTATCTTTAACCTAGCAAACACCAAAATCAAGGATGAAATTGTAAATTATGAAATTCAATTCTTGTCTTGTTATTCTGAATTAACTAACTGTGAAAGAAAAAGGATTATGAAAAAACACAGGCAAGACTATATAAATGACTTCATTGAACCAACTAGTCTAAAGAAACGGAAGCTAGAAACAAAGCAGATGAAATACAAAATAATGGCGAAGGAGAAAAAACAAAAACTGCTTACTAAAAATATGAATTATAAACAAACAATGACTAAAGATCAAAAGCAGAAAGATCTGGAGAATAAAAGAGTAAAGTATGAAGCAATAGATCAATCAAAGAAAGACGAACTGCTTGCTAAAAATATGAATTATAAGGAAACAATGGGAGAAGAACAAAAACGGAAACTATTAGAGAAGAAGAGAGCCAAATATCAAACAATGGATAAATCAAAGAAAAAGGAATTGATTGCTATCAATTCAAGCAAAATCATGTCAAATCGCATGTCGTTGGATCCAAAACAAAAACAAAAATTTGCTGAATAGAGAGAAAGAAAACCGGATGGAAAAGAAGTCTCTAACTCATGATATTGACACATACATTGAAAAATTTAAAAAACAAATTAAGGCTGGCCCATTTTACATATGCTGTGTCTGTAACCGAACATTATATAAAAAGTCAGTAGTAATCCTTCAGAAGAATAAATATCCTCGCCAGGATTGTTTTATGTGTCGATGTTCTTTTGACAGCAAAGAGTACATCTGCAAAACTTGCCATGCTAAATTACTTAAAGATCAACAACTTTGTCAAGCTGTGGAAAACAATTTATTTGTTGATGAAACCCCCACTGAACTTGCTGCATTAGAGAAACTTGAACAAATTCTTGCTGCCCAGAGAATAGTCTTTGAAAAAATTGTAATAATGCCGAGAGGACAACAAAGAAAAATTAAAGGTGCAATATGTAATGTACCAGTTGAATGTAGTCAAACATGCAATGTTCTTCCCAGACCACCTGACAGATCTGGAATAATTTTACTGAAATTAAAAAGGAAACTTCAATTTAGAGGTCATGTTTACTTCCAAGCAGTTCGTCCTCAGTTTGTAATTAGTGCATTAAACTGGCTTATAGCAAACAATCCTTTGTATACAAACATTGAAATTCGGTGTGACAACATTAGCCCAGACTTGATTAATTTGAACTGCCCTGTTACCAATCAAGAAAATATTGATAATCCATTGCATAGCGAACTGCTTGATGAAGATGCTGGAGAACAAGATGATCCATTAAATGAACACCGTTCAGCTGCAAGTGAAACCTGTCTTCAGTCCATCTTCCAAATTATCCTGTTACCAAAGACAATACAAACTGTGGTAATTCAACTGGTAGAGAAATTTTCAACATTGCACCAGGTGAAGGTAAACACCCAGTGTCATCAATGACTGATAAACTTTGCGAGGAACTTTCATTTCCAGTACTCTTTCCAAAGGGACGATTTGGGTACACCTCTGAACGAGACATAAAATTATCTCCAATAAAATACTTCAATGCTCGCCTCTTACATTATAGTGGGAAATTTGCAACGAATCCAAAGTATCTATTCTTTGCACAATTCATTATGGAACAGAGAAAGATCTCTGATAGTGTAAATATCGCTCTTAAAAAAATACGTGGTCAGTCACTCACAGCATCACAAGTAAAATCAAACAGTCAAGCTTTTCAAAATCTTGTTTTGCAAGATCAGGCATATTTCAGATAATTGCAAGAACAAGAGGCAACAACATAACAGATGAAGAATTAGAGGCTCTGTCCTATCATGAGCAATGCTTAATGTTAAATTTAAATCCAGTTATTGTAGCTAAACATTTCCAGTATCGAGTTGAAACATTTTTTAGGGATGTTTTGCTCACAAATGCAAACCCAATTGGTAGGATAGTATATTATGCACACCGTATCGAATTTCAAATGAGAGGTTCACCATATTTGCACGCCTTAGTATGGACATCTGATTGCCCAGAATTAACAAATGATACAAAAGATGCATAGATAGATTACATTGACCAACATGTACAAGCATACCTCCCAGACAAAGAAACAGATCCTCAACTTTATGACTTGGTAAAAACATACCAGACACATAATCACAGTAAAACCTGTAGAAAGTATAAAAATGTTGCATGCAGATTTAACTTTGGACAGTTTTTTACTGACAGAACAATTGTTGCTGAACCTTTGGCTGAAGATATAGATGATGAGATTAAATCCAATATTCTAACCAGACGAAAGGAAATTTTGTCTAAAGTTAAACAAAAAATTGACGATGTGTTAAACCCAAGCAAACCTACTTATGACCCACATGCAACTCCAACTTACATTCTAATTGATATAGATATTACAGAGCAAGATTATCAATGGGCTATGTCAATATCCCCAGACTCTGGCTATGAACTGCACCTCAAAAGACCAATAGACAGTTGTTTTATCAACAATTATTTTATTGCTGGGTTAAAAGGATTTGCCGCAAATGTTGACTTGCAACCAGTGTTTAATCATTACAAGTGCATCACATACGTTTGTTCTTACTTTACAAAGGATGAAACTGAATGTTCTCAAGCCATCATAAATGCAGCAAAAGAGGCTAAAGAAGCCAACTTAAATGTAAGAGATGGACTAAGAAAAATAGGTGCAGCTTTTCTCTCTACTCGTGAAGTCAGTGCTCAAGATTGCGTTTACAGATGCATGCCTGAACTCTGGTTAAGAAAAATATTCCCGAAAACTCTCTTTGTTAACACGGATTTTGCTGAAAATCGCGTTAGATTTGCGAAGAAACAACAAGAACTTGATGAGTTAGATGATAGTACTGACATTTTTAAGTCTAACATTGTTGTCCGTTACATTGACAGGCCGAAAAAGATTCGTATCGTTAATGATATGTGTTTAGCTTTTATTTGCTGCGCACTATTTCAAAGATTACAAAAGTGATTTTAACGAAGTATCTGATTCTCAACCTGAAGTGTTAAGCGATGACTTCATTGGATCTCAAAATATCGAAAATCATAACACTGGATTTCCCGATCGAATAAAACTTGTAAACAGCAAAGAAATTATAAAGTGCAGAAAAATTAAAGCTGTCATTCAATATCACACTCCAAACAAAAGAAAAGATCCTGAAAATATTTTCACCACCTTCTCATGTTGTATTTTCCATGGCGTAATTTGCAGGAACCCTTTGGCGAAGACCAGACATACATTTCTAAGTTTTATGAGCCAGATGTTCAAGAGGTAGTACAACGCAACAAAGAAATATTTGAGCCAGATGGTGATGCAATTAATGAAGCACTAGAAAGTTTACGAAACTTTGATGGCGTACCAACTCACTCCTATGATCCAATAATGACCAGGAAAATGAAGATTTGCGACAAAGTTTACCTGACGATTCTGATGAAACCGAGTCTTTTAATGAATCGTTGCCACAACATCTTGCATCAAATCCTGAATCAGTTCAACCATCTTCTGGAATAAGTTCTTATAATCAACCCTTAGAAATCAGTGACGACGATTTACGAAAAACTGTAAGATCATTGAACAATAAACAACGTTATGCATATGACGTAGTTCTTTCCTGGTGCAGACATAAGATGGCCAACCTAAACACCCTTAAACCATCTAAAGTAGATCCGATACATGTTTTTGTTACTGGAGGTGGAGGTGCACCTGCATGCAGGGAAATCACACTTAATTAAAGCTATATATCACACTGTTACAAAAACATTTAGACATGCTCCAATGAATCCTGAATTGCCTTCTGTATTGCTAATGGCTCCAACTGGTGTAGCTGCCTTAAATATCAACGGAACAACCGTGAACACTGCTCTAGCAATTCCAAGAGAATGTGGGAATAATGTACCTGCAATGTCTGACCAGAGAAGAACACAAATGAGATTGTCTTTGGCAGAATTGAAACTAATCATAATTGATGAAATATCAATGGTCTCAAACATGGGTCTGCTGCATATTCACCAGAGATTGAAAGAAATATTTGTTACACCGAATAGTGAACTTTTTGCAGGAATCAGTGTACTTGTTTTCGGAGATTTCTTTCAGCTACCACCAATTCGAAGCGCAAAAACATTTTCGAATTATAAGAATGATGCATTCAATCTATACCATCCATGGCATGTCTTTAAAATGGCAGAACTAACACAGATGATGAGACAAAAAGATGACATCGCCTTCACTCAACTATTAAATAGGGTGCGCACTGCTTCACATACAGACGATGATATTAGGTATATTCAATCCAGAAAAATAACTCCAAATGCATTACACATCTTTGCAGAAAGTGCACCAGTAGATGAGTACAATATTGATCGCCTAGAAAAAATTCAATCACCACAATTATACATTTTAGAAGCTTCTGATCAATTTCCACCCCATGTTAGAAAACAGGATATCGAAAGAGTGCTGTCTAAAGGAAGATCCGAAACTGGAGGGCTTGACACTAAAATCCTGATCAAGGAAAATGCAAGAGTTATGCTCACAACCAATGTAGATATTAGCGATCGACTGATTAATGGCCAGTTAGGTACAGTGATAAAAGTTTCTGTTGGTAATGTTAGTAATAAACCCTCTACAATATTTGTTAAATTTGATGACAGTAATGCTGGAAGATCTGCTATACGAAATTCGTCCAGTAGTTTTGCAAGAGAAAACAATCTTGTTCCTATCCAACCTGTACTAGCGAGAATTAAAGTCAGACCAGGAAAACCATCATCTCCTGAAATGCAGAGATTACAATTTCCTTTAACTCTTGCATAGGCATGCACTGTGCATAAAGTACAAGGATTAACTCTAGATAACATTGTCGTCAGTTTTGATTTAAAAAAGCAAAGATATTTTAACTATGGTCAGGTATATGTAGCACTTAGTTGAGCAACGTCTTTAAATGGCCTGCATATTTTAGGAACACTTGAAAGTAAACATATTCGGGCTAATCCTAAAGTCCAGGAAGAATACGAGAGATTGCGTGAAACTTCGAGTCTTGAACCGCATATTACAACAGATTTGTGTAACAAAGAAACTGTCTCAATTTGTCTTCTAAATATTAGATCATTGAAGAAACACTGCCTTCACCTAAGTAGTGACCAAATCTTGTCAAAATGTGATGTGCTGGCTCTAACGGAAACTCAACTTTTAACCAGTGTACAAAATGATGATATTAACTCAATTCTTAAAGATTTTTCTTTACACAAACAAGATCAAAATTCTGACAAGTTCTTAAGTCTAGCTGTTTGCTACAAAGACGCTATTAGACTAAGTGATACAGAATATTTTAGTTCAATAAATGGTTTAAGATTTTTACTTAATAACTCTGGTGGGAATCCTTTATCCTGTCTACTGCTGTATCGTAAGCACGGAGGTAACATTCAGCAGTTCATAGCTTGCCTAGATTATATAATAACTAGCTTGGATATTGACGTTATATTTGGAGATTTCAATATTGATTACTTTAATGAAAAGAATATTTCTTTATTGAAATTACTCGCCGAGTCTTTAAATTATGTGCAACTTGTAAGTAAACCAACATTTGTTTCTTCCGGAAGTCTTCTCGATCATGTTTACGTAAAACAGTCAATAAGTAATAAAATGGAAGCAAACGTTGTAAGTGTGTATTATTCAGATCACGAGGCTGTTAAGATAACTGTAAGATTTTGACAAGTGGTTTCATTGAAAATTTTGACATGTAGTATTATGCCAGTTGTTTCATTAAAGTTTCAGTATATAACCGACTAAAGCTATACTATTAATAAATTGCAGAAAAAAATCAAATATTAAAAAATCGCTGAAATGAAAAGCCAGTCTACATGGAGACTGGGATGGGGGATTCTGGTAGATCTCCAAGGAGACTGACGTGAGGAGTATCCTGCAGTTCCATCCAAACAAGGTATGTTTCTATATCGTTTTTAAATTGTAGCTGGATGCAACATGTACATTCCACTGTACTTCGTATACTACAAGTCAAATCTGCTGTTAGCTCAAATACATAACTCAAAATGGTCTTCTTTTTAGAATGGAAAGTTTGAAATGAGACAGTTTGGTGATTTATCACCGATTATGTTAAGGCATGTCGCAAAATAGTTTTCGTATGATCATGAATAATGAGTAAAAAGGTTGTTGTTTGGTCCTTTAAGAGACAAATGCGGCATTGCGGCCCTACTTTATTATGTTTATATATTGACACACTGTATAGTTGAGACTAGTATTTTTTTATTCAACTAAGATCTGGAACCTTATTGTCCTCATAGTCTTCATGCATTTCTTTATTTTGTAGAAAAATGTTGAACACATCACGTTATGCAACGAAATATGTTCGACTATAAATTTAAATGATGAAATGTCTACAATGGAACGCTGATGCTCAATATTTCAATTTATTTCATCACTAACTTCATTGTGGTGTCTCCACTATTCTAATCTCGGAGTGGACGCTATAAATTGTTCGTGCATTTGTACGCTACTGTATTTATTAAATATTGCTGTTAAAGTGGATTTTATGGAGATTTCAGACGTTCCTTGAAATATGACTGTTAAGTCGTCTCGAACAAGGCTACAAACGTATATTGATTGTCCCTCATTATTGGTAACTTTTTAACGAACATCGCGATCTCTACTGGTAAATCAACGAAAAATAAAGATTATAAAGCTTACAGTAGAAATGGTTGCTATTAAAGATGCAAAATTTGTTCCGTAATTATATAATCATTATCCAAACTGAAGCTGAATATTGGAACTGCAAATATTCGTAGTGATTATTTCAGAATCTTGTTAAATATAATAATCGCCACGCCCAGTTTTGAAAACATGAAACATTTTACAGCAAAACATAATAAAATTTTAATATATACGATGAAATGCATGTAATATGACATGCACGTTGAAATAACTTTTAAGCGTTCCATTCGCATGTTCACCAATCGCAAATTTAATGTCAACATCTATAAAAGTTAGCATAACTATAAAGTTAGCATACACTCATGCACTTAATTATTTTGTCCTCTTTCAAAACCTCAAATGAAATGTTTTTTTATTAATTAATAGTAAAGTTTTGATAATCATGTTCTTAGAAAGCTTGTTCGTGTCTGCTTTTATATTATATACAGTACGCCCCTATAGCTATACGCAGCAAACATATTGGTCAGACAGTCTTTAGAGCAACACAACCGACCCAAATTTTCTCGGTTCTCATCAACAATAATTAAATGCGGCGTAACATACATTCCAAGGTCTTCTTTGTACGTACTTAGTTTACAAGACAAACATCGAATCAACAATTTTGCAACATGAGTCAGGTGATAACTCTTCAATTACCCATCCGATTGTGGTACCATGCATATACAGTAATGTGCGTATTTGTAAAGTCCCAGCGAGTTAACGCTCTGTAGAGCGTCTTGTTTTTTTTATCAGTCAGAATGAAGCAATCTGATTGTCCGAGGAGCCTATCAGCGCGAGCAGGTTTTTTGCATCCGGCCCACTGCGAAATGCAACTGTCCGCTCTGGTTTTCGCGGCAAAAACCGAGGAGTGAAACAATTTTTAAACGAAAAAATCTGCCCAAAACGTTTGCAAAACGTAGCCTAACGATAGTCAGAATACGAAAATGAATTGCATCAAGCGCTAAAGACTTCATACACTAAGCGTGATGTACACCAGAATTGACAACAGTTTGAGAGAAATGCGACTGAAAGTCTCGAAAGTTATTTGACACAGTATATAAAACTTACGGCGCGCGAGGAAACTATATATTTTTTTTAAATGCTCATGTATTCGGCCACTTAAAAATAAAAACGAAAACTGCTTATTGTAAAATAAAGATTGTAAAACAGATATTGTAAAATAAATGTTTTCCAATTTAAAAGAAGGTTTAACTGCAGCAGTGAAAACAAGTCACGAATATACAGTAACTCTACCCATTTTTGTCACGCATTTTTTCACTGATATAAATAATAATTGTAAACAAAGACAAAGTATAAAAAGTCTGTGTTTAAAAACACTTTTTTTCAAGCATATCGTGAAACGACCACAAAAAATACAAAAATATAAAGATAGCAACCTTTTTCATTGTCCTTTTAGTAGAAAAACGTTGATTAAATCAAAACAGATTCATTTTTATGTGTTTTTGATCGGATCTGAACATGAACCTGTCATTGTCATTGTCAGAACTCAGAAGCAACTGAATTCAAGACCTCGGGCACAGTTTTTCTCATCTTTCTTTCAAGACCTCGGGCACAGTTTTTCTCATCCGAACCTCGCAGCCGGTAAATAACATATATTTATGTTAAATGTGAGCCAGCGTTCCCTTGGGATTGCCTTAGAACAGGTACACAAATTTCGCTGAAATAAGATTTCTGCATGAGTGCAGAGTGTAGTAATGATAAAGATATTGGGCCGGTTATTAAAAGCTGGATTAGCGCTAACCCTGAGCTAATATTTACCGAGCTGTTTTCGTTTGGGTACGTGAGCAGGTCAGTTCATTTCTAAACTTTGGAAAATAACACATCTATTGATGAGACAAGATTTCTGGAAAAACATTTCCATGCTTATAAACAAACCATATATGGAAGATTACGGTGAAGCTTCTTGTTAAGCTGGAATTCAGCTAACCGGGTTTGAACAACCGGCGGATGGAAAAAAAACAATGCCAAATCCTCAATTACAATACATCCATTGATGCACAAAAGATTTCCATTTATATTACATCCATTGATGGACACAAGACTTCCAGGAAAAAAAATTCCATATTTATAAACAAACCATATATGGAAGATTGCGGTGAAGCTTCTGGTTAAGCTGGAATTCAGCTAACCGGGTTAGAACCGGCGGATGAAAAAAAAACAATGTCAGAACCTCAATTATATTACATCCATTGATTTCTTCTGTGTTGGTGTAGTGTACTCAGGTGAATATGATGCTTGTGATGTTACTCTGTCCACACCGGGCAAGCTTGAAAAATATGCCTGTCCACGTTGGGAATCGAACCTACGACCTTTCGAATACGCGGTCAGGTCGGTTCGAGTATGTGTAACATCACAAGCATCACATCCATTGCTGTACACAAGATTTCCGAAAAATCATTTCCATGTTTATAAACAAACCATAATCTAGTTCCTTCGATATCAATGCAATCTAGTATAATCATGATTTTTTCTATGTTGGTGTAATGTACTCAGGTGAATATGATGCTTGTGATGTTACTCTGAGTGTATATCCACAGCGGGCAAGCTTGAAAAATATGCCTGTCCACGGTGGGAATCGAACCTACGACCTTTGGAATACTAGCTCACCCGGTGTGGCATCACATCCATTGATGTACACAAGATTTCCGGAAAATCATTTCCATGTTTATAAACAAACCATATATGGAATATTGCGGTGGAGCTTCTCGTTAAGCTGAAATTCAGCTAAGCGGGTTTGAACAACCGGCGGATGGAAAAAACAATGCTTTATATCATCAATGCACCCTTCTAAGGCATGCCGCAACTGCAGCAAGTTGATCACAGATCAAATCTGGCTTGAACGAGACATAAAGCTGTGTATTGTCAGCAAATGCATGGGCATCAGGTAGGTGTTTTTCCACAATGTTGAACAGTTTACTAACATATAGAACAAAGGGCAACAAGGGTCCAAGACATGATCCCTGAGGGACTCCACATGCTACACTAAAATGTCTAGATCGTCTACCATTAACCGAAATAAACTGAGAACGTTTATTGAGATATGAAGTAAACCAATCCACACTGTGGTCTGTGATCAAGCATTACTAATGAGGTGATATGTTGACGATTCATAGTCATCCTGATATCATTTGTTACACGTAATAACGCCGTTTCTGTACTATGGGATTTACGATATGCTGATCGACCTCGAGGATACAATCTGCTTATATTCAAAAAAATGTTTGATTGAAAACTGCACGTTCAGTAAGTTTCGATACGTACGACAGATTGTTAATAGGTCTAAGATTTTCAAAGACGGTCTCCAATTTAGATGAGTTGTGGAGGAACATCAGTTACCGTCTACTCATCGGGGAAAGACCCAGAATCTAATGACATATTTATCATTTTTGTAAGTACCGGAAGAAGAACATCTTCACACTGTACGACCATCGAACTCTGTTTGATTTAGTTATAAGATATTTTACATCATCCTCGTTTAATTGTTCAAATGAGTCAAAAATAACATCTACAGTGTAGGGAATTTGTCGGCGATAGGATTGTGCGAATTTAAAGCTGATAAGTCAAATTCAGTTCGAATATTTTCAATTTAATTTTCTGAACAAAAAATTCTCCAACATCATTGGCTAACATATTCGGATCATCATATGCAGGAATATTAAGATCATTTTTCTCTTAAAAGAGAGTCTTGGCAGCTTTAAAAAGTTTTCTTTTGTCTGAGCCATGTTCCGAGACGAATCTGTGTAATTTTTTTTCCGAGCGCGGTTCATTACAAGTATCATATAGTTTTTTTTAGATTTATAAAACAATGCTATGCTTTTGTTTCTTTTTTGTTTATTTTTTCAAATTACCCCTGTAGCGTGATTTGCACGTCCATGTGAGTGAAAAGCCCGATATTTTGAAAAATTCAAAATAAATATTTCTAGTCACCGTATTCAAACGAAACTTTCTACACGAAAGCGCTTGAATACAAGGAGTATTTCACTCCCATTGGCTTGAGGCGAATTCTGAAGAGTTTAGAAGATATTCAACTTTTTCTCGATATGAAATACAGAATGTTTGGCCAAGCGGTGAGTAAATATACGATTGGTTTGGTTTAATTTGTGCACGTGTAATGTTATGACGGCATTTGACCCCCCGTTCGAAAGGTTATTTTATGAGGATTTCAACGGTGATTTTCGTTTTAAAGGGGGGTCGTGGTAAATACCTGCCGAGATATCTTAATCTTCCCCACTCCAAAGTCCGAATTGTGAATTTAAACCGGACGGCATTGACATTCCTTGTTTTTGATCCAGTAGACGCCATGAACGCTACAGCGTCCCTATTTTTTATAATGTAGGTTATAGTTGTTGCCTGCTAGAAGAAGTTAGCGCGTGAGTAACGGGAAGACGTCTTCTCCCGCGTACTCGGTCGTGCGACTCTTTATAGCCTGCCTGCCGGCGCCAGCTAAGGTGAAGCGAAACCGAAGATCGAAATACGATGCAATTATAATATGACGATGCCATGCATGCTACAGATGAGCAACTAGCGTTTAATTGTCAATGTAAGCCTTATTAACGTTTTTTAAGTAACTTTTCTCTCGATAGTTTACCACATTTTTGGCTTATTGCATGATGGCTGTTCCAGCACAAACACACAAATAGGAAGTGCTAATTACGAAAGTACACACTTAGGCCTGTTTCAAACGTCGTGCTTCTCATGTTCCGAACGCATAAAAACAATAGATAATCAGCTGAAATGCAACGTTTGAAACAGGCCTAAATTGACATAACTATTTTGCTTCAGCTGAGACTTTTATCACGAGTAGCTACAACTATATAGTTACAAAACTATAAGTATAACTGTTACGAAAGGTTTAATATCCTTCGAAATATAACGTTTTGAATTTCATACATAACTTGTTGTGTAGACGATTGTGAATAAGGAGAGCTGTTCAAATGAACCAATTCCGTTGAGGGAGCTACCGCAAACATCAACAGGAAAATATGAAATATTCATTACCTAGAAATACTTTCAAAAGAACCGCTATATACAGGGTGTCCCAAACTAAAACCAAACTATTGAAATAACGTATTGTTAGAATTTGAATGCCTTAGCACTAAGCTGAACGCAAAGATGCGTAAAATATTATAAATATTGACTTATTAACAAATTAAAATATCTTTCTAAAGCGCACGATTTTCTGCTCTTGGGAATTTAAAGCAGCTTCTTAAACAGTTTCTTTATGCATAAAAGTTACTTATGCATGTCAAGCAATTTGTACACTTGCGGGTTCAGCAGAGTGCTGGTTGGGGGGGGGGGGGATTGCCCCTGGCCAGCACCTTAATAGGTTCCCAACTTGAGAGTGAGAACCTAAAATTGAGTAGGTTCTTTAATTGAGGACCCCTTACAGTACCTCCACATGCAGTGTAGCTAAGGTCTAGTTGGGCCTAGTTTAAAAATATGATGTCGTGGGGCCCCCAGGGAAGATTTGCTCCGGGCCCCGTGAATTCTCTCGGCGGCCCTGACAACAGCAACAAATTTGTTTTGCATGCATATTGCACGACTCCTTGTGTGGTTTTACTGTGCTGATATTTTGATCAGACTCCATAAAAGCGTGAAATGGAAGCCAATGTGCTATCTTAGGATCCCGTTTAGTTAGTATTTCGAGTGTTCAGGATACTGACAGCCCTTGCTTTTTAGGAATTTTAAAACAGCAATGTCAAGCTCTAATAGCTTATACTCTTGTCGCTAAAGTAAATTTTGATTTAAATTTACACTCATGTATTTCATATGATCTGCCTTTAATATTTTGTTCCATCTAAACAATTTGTAGATATATCGAACATTCAAAATTACCACGGTCCATGGCATCTACCTCTACCAAACCAGCCGTTCCGCACGTTGTAACCAATAATTTATTGGCGTTGTAATGCCATTATATGCAATAAAGTATTGGGTTGTAATGGGTCTACGATTAATCCAAACGTTAATCCTAATCCAAACCCTAATCCTAACCTCTAATCTAACCCCCACCTCCTAACCCCACACCCTAACCCCTAACCCTAAAGCCGGCGGCCCAAATCCGGCGGTCCTAATCCAAACCCTAATTCTAACCCTAACCTAACCTAACCCTAACTTATTTTAAAAATTGATATAAAAACGGAAACCTTATTTTGAAGTATACTATCTAGCAATTGCCGTTGGGATTTTACTATTTAGAGACTGATGGCGTTGGATTTGACACTTACTGGCAAAATGGCGGCTATAAAAAAATCTCGGACGTAATTTTCGCAGAGTGGCACATCTTTATCGTGTCTAATCTTTGTCTAAAGTTCATAAATTATCGCGGCGTGGGTCACCAACGATGTTGGGGTGTTGGGTGGGTGGTCATCCTCACTGATCTCAAAAATATGGCGGACTGTCATGAATAGCGGACACTGATTGGTCCAATTTAAAGTTTGCATTATAACGACTGCATGACGACAGCGAAATAGCAAACATTTCTTGATTTGATGACTGATAAATTTCTTGCAAATACAGGGCCGTAGCAACCGGGGGGTGGCTGGGGTGGCTGCAGCCCCCCCAATAATTTGCTAATAATCATTCTTTTTTCAAAATCATGCAAACTTTATCATTTAATCTGTGACAAACTGCAAAGAATGAAGATATTACTCATACTCCAGATCGTTCCTCGCGTAGAAATTTTAGCTGAATTTCTGTCGCGCATTTTCAAGAAAATCCCACAAAATCTGCACATTTTTGATGAACTAATGATTTATTTTGTCTTTTGCGTGTTGGGTCTTGCGAAAGAAAACTCTGAAAATGCCATTTCAGACCATCTAGAGACTCCAGATTTTCGAAATTTTCTCAAATGTTCTGCCTTCATTTCCGCGCAACTGCCATTTACGACGAAAATTCCCGCCGCGCATTTATAATACTACAGTCTGGCCCATACTTTCCTGTAAATTTCGACATACTAAAACGCTGTTTTCTGACTATCAGAATTCTGTTAAATCTTCCCCCAAAGTCCAGGAAATGGCATTTTAGAGACTCTAAATTTAAAAATTTCCTCGGGCCTTCGGCCCTCGCTTTCAGCCCCCCCAATCGAAAAGAGCTTCCTACGGCCCTGAAATATATTTCATTTTTGCTCGCATTTTTGCAAGATGTTGTAAATTTAAAGAAAGGGCGAAAGAATCGGCTAAAAGAAGGGAGCCGACGTTAACGAAGGTAAGTTTGTTTTAAATATCGATTTTATAATGCTTTAAAACCCAACGGCCTTTGCGTATATCAAACAACTAAACAAGACAGCATATAATTTCAGTGTATCTTTAATATTGATTCCCTTTTTTATATGATATTGAATTTTTTAAATAAAAAAAAGCAAAGTTATTTGCAAGCGAGAATTTGAAATAATTTTATTGCAAGCTCAAAGTTTGATGCTTGTGATGTTGCTCTGAGTGTATATCCACACCGGGCAAGCTTGAAAAATATGCCTGACCACGGTGGGAATCGAACCTACGACCTTTGGAATACTAGCCCAATGCTCTGCCAACTGAGCTACGCGGTCTGGTCGGTTCGAGTATGTGATATTTCGGAACAGAATCTAGTTCCTTCGATATCAATGTTATCTAAGGGACCGGTCATTATTTATGGTGGGGGGTGGCACCGAAGAGAAAAGGGTTGGGTAAACAAAATTTTGAGTGAGTAAAAGGTTGGGTAAATGAAAAACAAAACAACTCAAGGGTTGGGAAATAATAATTTCCAAAGCATGACTCACTGAAATATTGGAGACTAAAAAGCAATGTCAACAGTCATATGTCAATACAATATGTGAATCAATCGGAGTCACTATCTTGATCACTGGTTTTCAATTTGTTGGGAGACAAATGGTGTCTCCAAAGAAAGTACATGTGCAGACAACATGAAATTTTGGTCTGCAAAAAAATTCACAATCTGTTATCAAACTCATGTCACAGAAGTGGCAAGGGACATGTGTGACAACTGAGTGGTACCTTTTTGTAAAATTTTTGGCCAGGGGTGGGTATTTATTTTTTAATTGATATTTGAGGTTGGGTAATCAAATTTTTTACTTTTTAATGGTCGGGTCAGCAAAATTTTTGCCACGAAAAACATTTCTCTTCGGTGCCACCCCCCACCATAAATAATGACCGGACCTCTTGTTTTTGCTGTTCCGTTTTTTTCTGTTTCGATTTTTCTGTTCCGATTTTCCTAAATTTTTCTGTTCCGCTTTTTCTGTTCCGATTTTTCCTAGATTCTGTTCCGAAATATCACGTACTCGAACCGACCAGACCACGTAGCTCAGTTGGCAGAGCATTGGGCTAGTGTTCCAAAGGTCGTAGCTTCGATTCCCATCGTGGTCAGGCATATTTTTCAAGCTTGCCCGGTGTGGATATACACTAAAGTAACATCACAAGCATCATATTCACCTGAGTACATTACACCAACACAGAAAAAACATGATTATTATTAGATAACATTGATATCGAAGGAACTAGATTCTGTTCCGAAATATCACATACTCGAACCGACCAGACTGCGTAGCTCAGTTGGCAGAGCATTGGGCTAGTATTCCAAAGGTCGTAGGTTCGATTCCCACCGTGGTCAGGCATATTTTTCAAGCTTGCCCGGTGTGGATATACACTCAGAGTAACATCACAAGCATCATATTCACCTGAGTACATTACACCAACACAAAAAATAGGTACGCAATGCGTACATGTTGCATGCCATCTGTAACTTATGATGCGCTATAGCGCTTATAACCTCTGGTACAACTGGTGTGAAACTTAGAATATTGATTCAATAAGTTTAATATCGATATATTTATTGAAAAATAGCTATTATGTCAAAATAAGAAAACTTAAGATTCTCACGCGAATAGGCAATGTTTTTATCAGTGACTGTTAATGTTTAGTTGCGAGCGACGGTAATAACAAGGTCAAGGTGGGTCAAGGTTTTATCAAAAGCAATTGACTGTTAGATTTCCTTTACAAATAGTATAATTAAATAACGTTTTTTCCAATACTGCTATAGATTTAGCTTTATTGTAATTTTTTAAAGGTTTAAAAAACCAGTGGAAACGGTGAATTACTATAATAGATTGAAAATGCTTATTAAGCTATGATTGAAATTGTCGAAGCTGAAAAAGAATAAAGGTACTAGTTCGTTAATATGACCTTACGTTTTTTTCTAATTCATTTGGGAGAGAAGAAATGGCTGTATTTTTCATTTTGGAATTGGAGTGATTGAAATGAGTTAATTTACACTACTGTAAACCTCAGAATATTAGCCCCTCCCGAATACAAGCAGACCCAAATATAAGCCCCCCCCCCGAATATAAGCCCAGTAGCCCACTACATTATTCAACATTGACATTGCCTTTTATATCAGAGAATGATATTTAAAAACATTGTCATTGTCTTTATATCTTACTATGTTAATCAAAGCGAGTTATAATTAATACACGTTTATTTTCCTGTTTATGACTAACTTGTTTACGTCTGATTTATTAGTTACTAACACAAAAGATCGTCCTTGTATAAGCCTCCCCCCCCCATATATAAGCCCTCCCCCTTGTATAAGCTCATCAAAAATCGCTGACGAAAATATATTAGCCCAGGGCTTATAGTTGGAGGTTTACGGTATATCGAATGTCATGTTGAATGTCATGTTGAATCTTATGCGTACTTCACAATGGTTGCTATTTCGTTGTATTAAATTTCAATAGTATTACTATTTTAATTCAAATTTTGTTTGATATTTATATTTCAAAATGTGCTGTAGTTTTAAAGCTTTGCACAGAATATAAATAGTGCGAGCACAATGGCTCCTTTCAGTTTGAGTATGTAAAAATCGAGTATTTTGATAGCGTGGGCTTTGAGCATATGGCTTTGAGGCTTTCGCGATACATAAATAAAAGCCTGATAATTGATCAATAATCAGTGCGCGCGAGCACCCCAAAATCACAACAAATAACAGAATATACGGCAAGTTAAAAACAACAAAGCTTTACCTACCTCGATTTATTTTTCTAAGGCGCTCAATTATGTACATTTTCGGCGAATAATTGATATTTCTTTGCATTTCCTCGACGAAAACCCGGTATGAATTATGAAAGTGCTTGTCGGAAAAACTCGACGTATTTGTCGTATTTTACGAACCTGCCACGTGACTGGTACGCTCACCGCTCACTCACCAACCACGACACAAAATTTAGAGCTATATGAAA
>CACRXK020002915.1:0-39583 GCA_902702795.2 Paramuricea clavata | reverse complement strand
CTAGAGGTGTGCGAATCCGATCCGAATCCGATCCGAATCCGATCCGATCCGATCGGATTCGGATCGGATTCGGACAGTAAATTACTCGGATCGGATCGGATTTCGTTTTGTTTCTGTCGGATCGGATCGGATTTTGCAGGTTTTTGTCGGATCGGTTCGGATTTGATTTTTCTTGTATCACGTCGAATTATTCGAATATTTTTACAAATTGAGAAAGTTCTATATTCTGCAGCTGTATTCCACTTTTTACGTTACAAATGGCATCAGAATTCACAATGGCTTTGAGCATAAAAGTAATTCCATAATCCATATAGTCCATACAAACTACAAACTACAAAGTCAAAGTAACGTTTTGCTCGCACGCGAAATCGCGATTCGCGAATAACGAATGCCATTATGCCACCCAATCTCCCCTCGGGCCTCGGCTATTCAAAAACAGCACAACGTTTCGAGAAAATTCTGCTGCTTTTACGTTACTGTTTCTAAACTTCTACAATCTTCTTAATACTAACAGTTAAATCAAATCAGGTGGGTAAAAGCATGGATTGCATCCATGGTAAAAGCTAAATACTACGTTATATTGTTGTTATGACATTTAAATTTTAAATAGTTTTATTGTGAAAGACTGAAAGTAGAAGTATATGCTACTGTATAAATTTGTACTATGTTGTGTTTTGATTTTTGAAGCATTGAAAAATGAAAAACGGTTAAGGCTAAGAGGGATTTTTTTTAAAGTGTTATAGTCTTTTGCCGTAGCTATCAGTTCTTTGTTTTTGTTTTTAATATTAGTTTATACTTTATACTTTATACGGTTATTTACATCAGGCGGTTGAAACTTGAAACTTAAGTTCTAGTTAGATTGAATTTCATAGCCTAAACTCTAAAGCTAGCTACTAAGCTAGTAAAGGAGAACATTATAAGACTGCCTGCTGAGTGCTTACAATTCTGCTTACACAGCTTGGAAATTGGTAATTTAATAGTTAAAAATACAAATATTTTCACCATTTTTGACAAAAAGATAAATATTCGTGTTACCATGGTTACAGTGATCGAAACAATACTTCATTTTATAATAATTTTGGGGAACATAAGCAAAATTTACTGAGCTTAGTAACTTACGGAACATTATTTTACATATTAACCACTGAACTTTTAAGGCTGTTAAATTAAGCGAGTTTTCCACTAGCGATATTTTTCGCGTGAATTGACTTTATTCTTTTGTCTAAACTCTAAAACTAATTAGTTCCAAAATTCCAAACGACTATTTAGTCGCTTCGCGCGAAATAATTCGCTAGTGGAAAACCGGCTTTAGTTGATTGAGAAATGTATTAAAAAATTACCGAATGCTGCAGTCATTACCAAGTGGTTTTTAATTAATTAATTTATATGCATTTGCTTTGAGCGCGTGTTACAGCACTTCTTTAATCTTTACCACATTCTTTGCTGTAGATGTGCTAATTGATCGTGAAGTAATGTAGTGTTGTAGAGTGAACTGAGCGGAGTGTAAAGTGTAGACTGTACATTGTCAGAGTGTTCATGTAAATAATTTCACTTTCCAAAGTTTGAGTATGGCTGAAGCTCCCGACAGTCCCGAGCAATATAAGCGGCCGGTTCAGCCGGGCCCTAAACTCAAGAAAGATGTGGTTGAAAAACTACTCCGGGAGAAGTCAAATCGTGTCATAATAACACGAGTTGAAGATAGAAAGAAAAGATCCGAGTGTTGGAAATTCTTTGGCTTCCCAAAAGTTGACGGGGTGACTTATGAGGACATGGCAGTTTGTCATAAATGTTTTACTATTTACAAGTATAGCTCGTCGAAAGGGAACGCACAATTGAACAAGCACGTCTGCCCTAAGGACATGTTGAAACGAGTGAAAGGGCAATCAACGCTCGATTTCCTAGACAAGTCGAAAGTTGGCAGTAGTCAAAGCACATCACAAGTGAAGCTCAGCAAACACGATCATCAATCCTTGCAGATTAATGCCATAAACGCCGCAGCTCTCGATTCAAGCCCGCTTTCTCGGTACGAAAAGGAAGGCATGAAGATTATGTTCAGAACGGCAGCAAGGTTTGGGGCACGATACGGAGAAAACTTCGATCTTGCGCAACACATCGTAGATCGGACAAATCTAACCCGCAATTACCTACCGAAACGTCATGAAGAAGTTCGCGCTGATATTCTCAAGTCTTTGAATGGAGATGCATTTTGCACAACAACCGATTTGTGGAAGGAGAAATATACTGGTAAAAGCTACATGTCTGTCACCGTTCATCATATTGACGCTGACTGGAATAACCTTAGCAGCTTTATTTGGTCAACAACCGAATACAACCTTGAGGATCACAGAGCACCTAGTATTTCCAAGTGCTACCTTGAAAACGTTCCTGACGCTCCCTTTCGGCTTGTCACCACAGATAACACCAACACCATGCCAGCAGCATTTCGCCTTCTGGACAGTGATGATCAAATTGGATGCATTTCGCACATAAGCTCGTTGGTTGCTAAAGCCTGCGTCACTTCCGATAAGGCAGCCGAAGTAAAGTTGAATGTGGAAGCAGCTAAGAAATTAGTGGAGCATGTAAAACGGACAGACTTGCAAAGTAAGTTAACGACGACCCTTAAACAAACCATAGCAACTCGATTTTATACCTACCGTGAAATGATTGGGTCTATCATCAACCGCTGGGAAGAACTTGAAAACATTCTTGATGCCAGAAATGAGCTCAAATATTTAGAAGATATAAACAAAATTCTTCTCATACAGACTTCGCGTGTTTTAAAGCCCCTGCATGATTGTGGCCAGGAGCTCGAGAAAGATAAGGAACCAACATTGCATAGGGCACGTTACTGGGAAGCAAAACTTCAGGCCGCTTTTTCAGCTCACGAACAGGACATGACGGCAATAAGAAAGATGAAAGAAGTTGGGAGGAAAGCTCTGTTGACAAAACTAAGCAGTCGACTTAACGTGTACCACGATGTAGCTTCCGCGCTGGACCCAAGAGTGGGCGAACCTACAGATGAAGACAGCCGGCGGAAGATTTGTGAAAAGATCGAGAATGTTCACGATCGTATCACAGGTGTAGATGGCGACGAAACTCGTGATGATAACGACCATTCGCTTTTGTCTGACGGAGAAGACTCAGAAGAGGTAACTAAACACAAATTACCGCTGGATTTCAAGATTTTAATATTGTTATTCTGTAAATATTATCGATATGTTTTGTTGCATTTTTGGAATAACGTTACAAATTTATATTGTTTTCTTATTGTTATTACATAAGGTCTCAGAAATTAAGTCTCCCACTCCGAAAAGGAAGAAGAATCCTTGTGATGAGATCGAAGAACCCGAGTTTGCCTTTTATAAGGAAAAGCAAAAGGTATCATCGATTGTCGACGAATTTCGAAGGTTTACTGGAAACGACTTCGACCTTGACCTGTACGAGGATAAAAACAAGCACCTTGATATTCTGAAGTTCTGGAGGGATCATGCAAGGGGCTACCCGAAATTAGCACTGGTTGCCAGGCTTATTTTGGCTTGCCCAGCTAGCAGCGCTCCATCAGAGAGAAGTTTCTCGCAAGCGGGGTGGACAATCAACCTTAGGCGTACGCGTCTAGCTCCACGTAATCTAAACGCCTTGCTGTGCATCCAAAGCTATATGACAGGAAGTGCCTGGAAGGCTTTGGAGCCAAATGAGCAGACCGATTTGGTCGAAGCGGACTCAGCGGAGTAATAGCTACTATATTATGCCGAGTGCTGATAATAAAGTACCGGGTGTCCCAAAAAAAACTGGACACTGTTTGATATGATATTGCGTATGATTTTACGTTATTGAAATTGTGAAATTGTAAATTATGAAAATGCGTATGATTTTACGTATGATTTTACGTTGTATGAAATCAAACAGTGTCCAGTTTTTTTTTTGAACACCTGGTATAAAAGTGTTTTGAGTTCTTGTGACATATATTTCTAAAAAGAGTTTTGAGTTATTTGGATTTTGGACGTATATTTTTCAGTTACGTACGGGAATTGGATATATAGGAAATTTAGGAATGTTGTGTTTTTTTGTTTGGTTTGTTAGGTTTATGTATCATGAAGCCTGACAATGAGGTTTATTAGTGATAAACTTTAAGATGTTTGAAAATGTAAACCTAGCTCAAGCTCATGATTTATTATACTGAATAAAACATTTTTGACTAGTTGGGTTTTTTTTCTATGCTAATTCTAATAAAATATAAACTGCTGTTACTGTGTACTGTAAATGTGAACGCTATAAGGCATAATTATGTGATATCGCCCTGCAATTTTTATCGGATTCGTATCTGCTTAGTTTTGCTAAAAATTCATTATTTCCAATATATCGTTTATGATCATGAAAAAATACGTTCATAATAATTAACGCACGCTGTACAGCGTACACAACTTAAGTTCGGATCGGATTACGAATTTTAGCATCGGATCGGATCGGATTTTATAAACATTGTTTCGGATTGGATCGGATCGGATTACTTTTTTCATCTTCGGATCGGATCGGATTTGGATTGAGAACTTAGACAAACCATCGGATTGAGAGAGGTCAATCCGATCCGACGCACACCTCTATTTAGTAAGTAACATTGCAAGGAATTGTAAATAGACTCGCATTTTCAAGACTTAACCCTAATAGTATAAAAAGACATGGTGACATATATTTTTGACAAAAAGCGTTAGTGCGGAAGTGTCAGTGTGACAAAGGATTAGCAGAACCACAGTGTTATGTATTGAAATTGGAATAGTGTGTCTGCTAATGAAGATTTTATAGGTTCGCTGATATGATGACTTTTGCGTAAAAGTCTTTTTGTAGAAACAGCAAAAATTCAATAACCGTGTACAAAAAAAAAACCTAATTAGTGGAGGAATGGAAAAAGGAATTCAAGTTTGTATTAGAAAGAAGCCAAATAGTGGCAAGTTAAATTCACAGTCGCAAACTGAGTGGACTGCTCAAGCTAGGGAAGATGCTAGTACACAATGCGGCAGTGAGGGCAAAAGTTATGAGAAATATCGGCGATATAAAACATTTGTTAAGTGGACGTATGATCGTCTTAAAGATGAAATCCTGTGCAATAAAGATATATTGAATATATTGATTAGGTGGCTTATGGATGAAAAAACTAATAGCGATTAAAAGAAAATGCAGCCACTGTAGTCAGATGATGAAATTGGTTATTGCGAGTGACAGATCTGACAGGTTGAAATGGGAATATAAGAAGTAAGCTAACAGGAAGCAACATAAGGTTGAGGTCTCAATTAGAAAAGATAGTTTGGTCAAGAAAAGTAATCTGACGCTTGAAGAGATTGTAAAGTTAACATATTGGTGGTGCAGAGACATGAGCCAAGAAAATATCCGACATGAGGTTAATGTGAGTGAACATACCGCGGTAGATTGGGATAGCTTTTGCCAAGAGACTTGCAAAATGACACTTTTAGAAAGAGAAGATAAGATCGGCGGACAAGGAAAGACTGTTCAAATCGACGAGAGCAAGTTTGGGAAGAGAAAATACCATAGAGGACATAAAGTTGAAGGACAATGGGTATTCCGAGGAATCGAAGAATCCCGCAGAAGTTTTATGGTCACTGTTGAGAAGCGTGACCAGAAAACCTTATTACCATTAATTCACCACCACATAGCCAAGGGTAGTACAATCATCTCAGACTGTTGGAAAGCATATGTGAACCTTGAGAAGCACAGGTATGTGCATAAGTGTGTCAATCACTCAAAAGAATTTGTGAATGCAGATGATGATCATACAAACAAGATCGAAGGTCACTGGCGACAGGCAAAGATGCCTAATTTTGGCGTGCAAAAATCCATGTTCTCATCGCACTTAGCTCTTGTGGCGATACGAACACAAAGGAAAGGACTTGTTTGAAACATTCCTTATAGATTGAAACATTCCTTATAGATTTAAAATTTTTAAAAATGTTGTGTTATTCATACTACTAATGTTGTGCGATAAACCATTATATAATGCATCTTAATTAGAAATTCATTTCAAATAACAGTTAAGAAAATTATTGATCATTTGTGATTTAGGGTTAAGGTAGACTTGTAGTAGGAGATTCTGATATTGTATTAGTCATTTGTGTTTATGACACAGTTATATTTATTTCACATTGCCTAAATTTTACTTGCCTATCCGCACATGAAACCGAAGGTATTTATTACAATTTCGGCCGTCCATTATTGATCGCTTAACTATTTCTGACTGTGTATCTGCGTATCCAGAAAGGTTGTAGCCTGCAGGCAGCACTATAAGCCTTAGATCTGCATGCAGGCAAGAAAACTTGTGGCTACATGATTTAAAGTTATGGGCATTTCCGCTGACCATTTTTGATCGCTTAATTATATAAAATTGACTGTGTATCCACGTATCCGTGTATCCACTAAAGTTTATAGCTACCTGTAACATGAAAATTTTAATCTATTAAGAATAAATATATATTAACAAGTTCTGGCCGTGTATATATCCAGCGAAATATTATATTAACAAGTTCTGACCACATATCCAGTGAAATATTATTTTTATCCAGTGAAATAGTAGCTACATGATATGATGTAACTAGTGGATGGGTATTCTGCAATTTAGCCTAAATTGAAACTAATTTTAAAATTTTGACCATGTAACCGAAATTTAGGGTAGAGAGAGTCCCCTTAACTCTTACACATCACAAGCCACGGCAAGAAATTTCATATCTTAGGTTCAGTGCATGCTATGAAGACAGAAATACCACCATTCAATTCAGAAATAAAAGATTCAACTAATTCCTCCCTATAGTTATAGTCATTATCAACATTGTAGCGATTTATGGGCCTTTGAAAGTCAAACACGATAATATTGTATCAAATTACACAATTGTCTGAACAAAAATATAGACTAGCCATATAGTCTAGGACCTGTATATGAGTTTGTATGCATTTCATGTAGGACAGATAATCTCGACTGTTTTAGGGCAAGTGGACAATGACAGTCGACATGGTAACACTGCCCGAACCCCAATCCGGGGCAAAACCACTCCCAAAAATGACGCTCTCGCCATAGTGCTATCTACCAAACCATAAAAGCTTTGGCTATTCTGAGGTGCTTATATGGCTCAGAGATGGTGCTTTTAGTGGTGGTCATTGGTAAGTGTGAAATGCCTAGTACTGATATGTCACAAGAAAATGACCATGTAATACTCATAGTCAAACGTCAATTTGGGACTTACAAATTCAGATAAACAGCAGTGGACCTACATTACCTTTTTTCCTAATAATAATGTGAAATGTACCTACCTGCAAATGGACGTATTTGGTCAAATTCTCCAATTTACTCTGCTGTTTATTGGCAATCTCGTTGACATCCTTCCAAATATCTACGGCAGCTCAGACATAATGGTATCAAGCACATTTTAAACAAAGTTTTAAATAGGTTTCAAGCAGATCCTAGCTGTTTAACCATCGACAAGGTAAAAAAAACCACGACTTTGTCCAATTCGGCTCCATTTTGTCATCCAATGTCGGTTGTAAACAATTTAGCCTTGTTATTCTTGCATCCAAGCCATTTTCATTCCAATAATAACTAATTGAACCCTTTGTTAAGGGTATCAAAATAAATATGTAAACAAAATAGAAAAAGTGCAGCATTTTATCACCCCGTAAAATGTTGCTTACGATTCTTTCAAAACATTCCGTACAAATCTCACGTGGCAAAGCAACAGGAGGGTGGAGACTTTGAAGATTAAAGCAAAGCAAAAGCACTCAGTAATAGCAGTGTTGTAAGACCAACAATCAACATTTAATTTATAGTACGACATATTCATATTGTCGCTACAAGAAATAAAACAAACGTTTTTATGATTGTATTTAGTTTTTAGTCATTTCACCATTTCACGCAGCCTTCTTCTATCTTTGTGAAAAATTCACCCCCTGTCACAGCCTTGTTGCTTTGCCATGTGACTGCTTTGCCATGTGACAGCTTTGCCAAGCAACATTTTACAGGGTGATAAAATGCTGCATTTTTTCTATTTTGTGTAACAAAACCCTTAACAAAGGGTTCAATTAGTTATTATTGGAATGAAAATGGCTTGGATGTTAGAATAACAAGGCCAAATTGTTTACAACCGACATGAGATGACAAAATGGTGCTGAATTGGACAAAGTTGTGGTTTTACCTTGTCGATCGTTAAACAGCTAGGATCTGCTTGAAACCTATTTATAACTTGTTTAAAATGTGCTTGATACCATTATGTCTGAGCTGCCATACATATTTGGAAGGATGTCAACGAGATTGGCGATAAACAGCGGAGTAAAGTGGAGAATTTGGCCAAATACATCCATTTGCAGGAGGTAGGTACATTTCAAATTATTATTTCGGTCACAAAGTATTAACTATTTTATAGCAAAGCAGTGATAATATACTTAAATAAGTACCAATTATGTTTCTATAAAAAAGATTTAGGAAAAAAGGTAATGTAGGTCCACTGCTGTTTATCTGAATTTGTAAGTCACAAATTGACGTTTGACTATGAGTATTGCATGGTCATTTTCTTGTGAAATATCAGTGCTAGGCATTTCACACTTACCAATGACCACCACTAAAAGCACCATCTCTGAACCATATAGGCACCTCAGAATAGCCAAAGCTTTTATGGTTTGGTAGATAGCACTATGGCAAGAGCATCGTTTTTGGGTGTGGTCAGTTTCAGACGTTTCGCCCCGGATTTGGGGTTCGGGCAGCATTACCATGTCAACCGTCATGGCCAACTTGCCCTAAAACAGTTGAGATTATCTGTCCTAAATTAAATGCATACAAACTCGTATACATACAGGTCCTGGACTAATACCTTTCGCTGAAAATAACTTCGGCCCCTTCAAACATATTGTCTCTGTAATAGTCTTGTTCGAATCCCCATCAAAAACACTATTCAGAGTGTTATTTGCAAGCCTGTATCTTCAAATATGTATCTTTTATCAATATATTTCCATTCCTTGTCCAACTGTGAGTTCGAAGTGAGTTAATCCCAACCCGGAAATACGACTGAAAACTGTCAAAACAATGCGACGTTTGTATTGGATGACCCTGCAAAGGCCAGAAATGGATTCGCAAGGTCAAATGGCACCTACACACGTGTGAGTTTGACGTCATCCTGGCCACAGGAGCTTCTTATTGGCCAATTATTGCGCAATGTACGCAAGTGCGAGTAAAACCCGACACTTGAAAAATTCAAAATAAATATTTCTAGTCGGCGTATACATACGAAACTTTCTACACGAAAGCGCTTGAATACAGAGAGTATTTTACACGTATAGCCGTTCAGCAAATGACGAAAAGTTCAAGGGGTATTCAAGATCTTGTGGATATGAAATTTAGAATCTTTGGCCAAGCGGTGAGTAAATATATGATTGTTTCGGTTTGTGTAATGTTCTGACGGCACTCGACCCCCGTTCGAAAGGTTATTTTGTGAGGATTACAATGGTGGCTTCTATTTAAAAGGGGGTAAGTACTCGCCGAGAGATTTATATTAGAAAAATTGTGTCATAATATGATGCGAAAGGGGGTGGACGTGAAAGAGTTTAAAAGTTGATTAGTGCAAATTTCTATATTTTTACCAATAATAACCCCATGAACTAAAACTTTTATCACTAGTAGTTTTTCGGGTTAAAGGCTATGAGCAACAAAATAAAAGGTTCTTTCATTTGAAATAACTCATCAAATGGTAGTGGAAAATATTCTACAAATCTTTCGTATCTCGCTTTGTTTCTGAGTTATGACAGTGTATTTGATATGCAAATTATGACTTCATCAGCAAATTTTAAAACATTAAAACATCCAGTTATCCCCTAGCCGACGGCGCTTCGCGCCGTGCGAGGGTACTAATTCCCCCCGGCTATTTACACCTGGGGAATCGAAAGCATTAGCGAAGTCTAAAGTTCATCAATCATCGCGGGCGCTGATTACTTGTAGGAGTGGGTAAGCAAGATTTCAAGTTTTAAAAGACATATATTTGGAAAATCGTTTCATATACAACAAGCTTGAAGCAATTTTGTTTGAAGAAATGAGAAGAATTGATTTACTACGGGAAATCTGGAAATATACAGCAAGTTTAATGTTTACAAATTTTGATGCTTTAACTTTTTGCCTAAAAACATGAACTGTCTTCCTTTTCAACGAAGCTCTAAGTTTCATAAATTACCATTTAATTTGAGAAAATATCTTAAAATGTAAAGACGAACAAATTGATTTGAAGACTGAACTGAAATTACCTAACAATTTGTTTTATTTGTATTAAACTTATCATGTTTTGTTAAGTAAAAACAGTTTAACAGCAAAATGTAGTTTACTTGAATGAACATTTCAAAACTTTTTACGAAGCGTTTCAAGTTAAATTTTACATTAAATCAAAGCTCACAAAATGCAAAATAATATACCTACAGTATATATTTCGGAAATTTATTGTTGTATAGTTAATAAAAGTACAAATCTTTCAACTATTTTGCAGTTTTGTAGAAAAAATATGAAAATAAAAATTTAAGAATATCGTGTTGACAACACTTCAGCGCAAGCCTGCGTTCACTGTTGGTCATTTCTGAATACTTCATGTTAAATGTTTGGAAAATATTGGCGAGGGGTTACTGTATGCATGTATTTCTACTACTAGGAGTTACTATCGCAAGGAAAGTGTGGCCTAAACTCAGGGACGCCGGAACTGGGCGGGCAGGAGGAGCAGCCGCCCCCATTGCCCTTTACTAGGAGGGGCAAAGGGGGCAAGTTTTTTAGCCTTATTTCAATACATCAAAATCACCCCGCCTTCCAACATGTAAACAGCCCGTAAGAAGTCTGTTCAGGAAGTAGGAAAAGTATAATTTGAACATCAAACACCTTGCACAAAGTCGAAGGTCAGCTAAGTATTCTAATTCTACTTTCTTAGCATGGGCCTGCGTGGACAGTTTAATATGAGTATACTTTCAATGCTTATAATTTCTTGCTTTTGTATGTATAATTATAATACTGTCTGTGGCAAAGCTAGCCATAGCAACAGGTCATGCTGTGCAAATTTCTTACTTGCATTATTCAAATGAGGCAGGTTTATTAGCATAGCATGACCAGTTGCCATGGCTAGCTTGCTGCTGAATACTGTATTTTTACACAAGTGAACATAACAAATCCTACACGTTGATTGGTCAAATTTGACGTATTAAGCTGTTATATTCACCTACAAGTGTATGCAGACCTCTCAACTCTCACGCATTCGGCGTGAGTCTCACGCAATTCGCTTCACTCTCACGCCACGTTTAGTAAATCTCACGCATATAGCAGTTTCATAGTATTTTTTCAATAAATAAATATAATATTGTATTCTTAAATGCACATTATTAATCATATCGAATATATAATCGCGTGTTATTGTTCATACGGACCGACATTTTGGCTTTTGCCCGCAATTCGGATACAAAATAAGAATAGTACGCATATGTAAATGGCATATTGCATTTAATATCCGTACACCCCCTGTTGAGGACCTTGGAAATCCAGGGGTTGACCTCCATTTTTTGTGCTGGAAATCCAGGGGGTGGGGTCATAATTCACTTATTTTCGCTGGAAATTCCAGGGGGTGGGGGCCAAATCTCGTGTTTTTTCGCTGGAAATTCCAGTGGGGGGGGTCAAAACTCTTATTTTCTCTGGAAATTCCAGGGGGTGAGAGTCAAAACTTGCTTATTTTTGCTAGAAATTCCAGGGGGGAGGTGTTCAAAAGTCACTTATTTACGCTGGAAATTCCAGGGGGGAATGAAAAAATGGCACATTTCCAAGGGTAATTGATTTAAAATGCTTGGAATTCCAGGGGGTAAGACAAAACATAGCAAGGAAATCCAGGGGAATGTAAAACATAGCAGATTTCCAAGGGTAATTTATTAAAAACTTGTGGAATTCCAGGGCCTAAGAGAAGAAATGACATGGAATTCCAGGGGGGCAGATATTCGAACAGTGTGTCCTCAACAGGGGGTGTATGGATTTTAAATGCAATATGTCAATACGGCGGACAAAAGGCCGCAGAATCAGTCAGGCAGAATTCTATATGTAAATTATCAAAGGCAAATTAAAGCTCATTAGACATTACTGTATGTCACAGAAATACAGTTATTGTAACTAAAGTGCTTTGTCTTAAAGGAAGTTATGAAGCAATGCCAATGACGTATTTCATTAAAAAACACCAACTCTCACAATCTACGAAATGCCATTTCAGACCCCGGACTTTTAAAAAGGTGTCATCCACATCCCCAATCTCACTCTGAACTTCTCTGGAAAGTTGAGAGGTCTGGTGTATGTACTACAGAATATCACAGTACCACAGAATATCACAGTACCACAGAATATCACAGTACCACAGAATACCAGTTTTTTTATTTCTCTTATAAAATTTGAAGGAAACATGTTATATACTTTATTTTTTTGAATATATATTAGTTTTAGTCTCAATGGTCATATAAAAACGAAAAATGGATATTTTCATAAAATTCTTAAACATAATCGGGATAAACAACAAATAAACTTCCTTATTTTTGGTACTTTTTTCTGCTTAATGCCTGTAAAATCAGAAAGTTTGAAAATAAGTTTGCAAACCAACACGATTTACATTCATCAACAGTTTTTCTAAGTGATACAACATTTTTACTATTCGGGAATCTCACTGAGTAATCAAATTTTACTATAAAAATCTCTATACTGTGATACATACTACTGGTATTCTGTATTGCTTTTGTTTTTACCTTCCACTAATTAAGTTAGCGATATCTGTACAGTGTTATCACACAACATGACACACCAAATCCTCACACAATGTGATCAACCGTTCCTTTCTTATTGCTGCACTGGTAATCTGTGGTACATTCGGATTTTATCCACAGATTGTCCGATTTAAAAAATAATAGAATCTGCCAAATCCCCAAGACCCCCCACAGGAAGATATTTAACATTTAACAACTAAACAATATATATGCATTAATACAATATATATAGAAAATGTAAATTTTCAAAATGGTTTTGTGGAAGTTACTGATAAAGAAATAAGCGAAATTAAAATAAATTCAGTCCCAAGAAATAGAAATACTAAGTCAGTTTTTGTCCCAATTATCGTTTTAATGGCACCTTCGAAGCTACCCCATCAGAACAACCGAACAATCTGCTGATGGGAAGTCGAAATCTATTTGTTGACATTTTTGTTTAATACATCCGCTTCAGATGACACCATGTTCATTTGTATTGATGATTAAGATTGTACTCAGTCAGAACTGCATAACTGCATAAAAAGAAAAAAAATTGTGAGGTGAGGACACAGTCAGGTGAATATATGAGTTGGCCTGTAGGATATTATTTCATATTGTGCTAACAATAGACATATTTTGGAGATATAAACAGTCATCCATAAAAGTCGGTTGGCATGCTATTGCTGCTGGAAAGTTAATATATGCAGACAACAATCCACACTGGTATTTTTTCTCTGTTTTTTGATGTAATGTACTCAGGTGAATATATTCACTGGTATTTGCCTCTTAGCTCAGTTGGCCGAGCTTTGAACTACTATCCCAAAGGTTCGATTTTCACCGTGGTCAGGCTAACTTGTTAGCCTGCCCGGTCCCAGCGGGCAAAATGACGTTTATATTTATTATGGAAATGACCTTCCAGACGTTGGATAGACGTTGAAAAAGGGTTGACTATGCAAATTGGATCGACGTTACTGTTTCGACGTTGAAACAATGTTGAAATTAGGTTGCCAATCTCGTCAACCATAATTCAACATTGAATCCATGTTAAAGCAACGTTGAGATTGGTTCACAAATCGACATTGTACATTTAACCATGAATGAACGTTAACTCTTTATCGACAAGCAACATTTTGACGATTTTACAACTCAATTGTTTATAACGTAAATATCTCAGCGCGTATTCACCCCCCTTTAAAACAAAGAATACCATTGAAATCCTAATGAAATAACCTTTTCAACGGGGGGTCGAATGCCGTCAAAGCATTACACAAACCGAAACAATCATATATTACCTCACTGCTTGGCTAAAATTTCAGGATTTCGTTTCCACAATAGCGTAAATAACTTGTGCATTCTTCAGAGTTCGGCTCAAATCAATAAGAGTGAAATATTCCTTGTATTCAAGCGCTTTTATATCCAAAATTTCATTTGAATACAGGCAGTAGAAATGTTTATTTTGAGTTTTTAAAAATATCGGGGTTTTCTTGGTTTTTCTCGCACGCGTGTGCCACACGCTAAAATTGGCGAATAAGAAGTACCCGAAGGCCGATGCACATGCAAATCATGCTGCAAATGTAATTTGACCATTTCCGGCGTTTCCCGAGCGCTAGGATGTAAACACACGATGTTTTGGCGAATTTAAATCGCATTTCCGGTCAAAAAATATCCCGCTGAGTTCGCTAATATCGCAACAGGTTGAAATATCGAAATAAAAGACGAAGAACTGAGGCTACAAGCCTCAAAATAACACTGTAAGTAGTGTTTTTGATTGTGAATCAAACAAGACTACAACAAAAAAATACATGTTTGAAGGGGCCAAAGTTGTGTCTGGCAAAAGGTATGGCTTTAGTGATAAATTGTTTACATTTTTTGAACAAATATGTAATTTGTTGAAATATGATACGTCTTGACCCTTCAAAGGTCATAAATCGCTATAGTGTTTGTCTTTGACTAAAACTATCATTATGAATCAGGAAATATTATTTCGCTGAATTGAATGGTGGTATTTTCATCTACGTAGCATGTACTGAACCGAAGATACGAACCTCCAAAATACTATTGCAGTTCTGCAAAATCGCATTTCCGGTCAAAAAATATCCCGCTGACTTCACTAACATTGCAACAGAATGAAATATCGAAATAAAAGATGAAAACCCGAGGTTACAAGCCTCAAAATAACACTGTAAATAGTGTTTTTGATTGTGAATCAAACAAGACTACAATGAAAAAAACACATGTTCGAAGGGGCCAAAGATGTGTCCAGCGAAAGGCATGGTTTTAGTGCTACATTGTTTACATTTTTAGAACAAATATGTAATTTGTTGAAATATGATACCTCTCGACCCTTCAAAGGTCATAAATCGCTATAATATTTGTGTTTGACTAAAACTATCACTAGGAATCAGGAGATATTATTTCGCTGAATCGAATGGTGGTATTTTCATCTAAGTAGCATGTACTGAACCGAAGATATGAACCTCCAAAATACTATTGCAGATCTGCAATAGTTTTCACGGGCCGGTCGAAAAGGAGTTAATTCAACGTCTGTTGGCTGCTGTTCAACCAATGTTTGCAAAACAACGTCAGAGCAACGTAGATATTAGGTTGTGGACATCGCAACCTTTTTTCTACCAAATTTCAACGTTGAAACAACGTTGTGTGCCCGGTGGGGTGTATATATACACTCAGAGTAACATTAAAAACATTATATTCACCGAGTATATAACATCAAAACACACACAAAACTTAAAACTAGTCCAATGCTCTGGGTTGCTATAGAAATTCCAATTATACAAGGGCTGTAAGCCTGTTAGTATAATTGGGGTTATATGAGTGAACGAAGGGAGAAATATGAGAATACAAGCGGTATAGCTTACCTATTTGTGCTTCAGATCACCTTTTAACATTAGGGGTCACCCACAAAGTAAACAAAAATGTAGATGTTACACCCCCAAGGTGCCATCCCATAATCCTCCAGTGGCTTTTTAACACCAAGTGTGTTCACCACTCTGGGAGGGTACAGGACACTGATCTATTGATCAGTGATACCTGGGTGGGAACTCATATATGTTCACTCATACATGTTCACTCATATAACCCCAATTATACTAACAGGCTTACAGCCTTTGTATAATTGGAATTATATTTCATGAACTCCGGTCGAAATATATGAGAATACAAGCGGTAGATTTCAACACTCGATGAGTAACGAAGGGAGGTAAATGTTAAAACGTTTAATATATATATATATATTTTAATATATATAAACAAGTATATTTACACGCCTCGATAACATAATGAACAACAATAATTACGAAAGTACTGCATGTCCAAAGCTTGTTGAGAAAATGGTCTATAATAGAACTGTTGAAAAGTTGATGGATTAGACCAATCCGCTATGTTTAAAATTCTGTGCAATGGCACAAAGGCTTTGGCTGCTGTGGACGTGGTTGTGCCTCTGACTGAATGTGTCTTGAAGACAGACGTATAGCGCTTCTTATCCCCCGCTTCTTTCAAAAATGAATGAATCCAACGAGCAACAGTGGTCACTGCACGATGAGGTTTAATATGCAAGATAAAGAGAATATTAGGTTCTTCCGCTGACGGTGGCTTAAACCATTTTGTGAGGGACAAATAAGTTTTAAGGCAGTCCACCGGACACAAAGCAACATCTTTGCGAAACTGCTTTAACGATAACAAAGAATTGCTGCCCATCTGTTTCATATGTTCTGTTACCTGGTGAACGTCCCATGTATATGAATAACGCGGTTTGGGGGGCCGATTGTTGAGAATACCCCTCATGAGATTGAGAACATAAGGGTGTTGCCCCACCGCATATCCATCAATCTTGGGATGTGTGGAAGACAAAGCACAACGCAATACATTGATGGATCGATATTGAAGATCGTCGTCAAAACAATCAGCAAGAAATGACAGTATGTTACTCAGGGATGCTGAAATAGGATCAGTTTGTCCTGAAACACACCAGCTGCACCAGCGTTTCCAGCTGGATTCATATGTTTTGTTTTTTTTGTGTGTGGAACGTCGAGTTGCTGAGATGAGTAGTTTGGCAACACTTCTTGAAATGCCTTCTGCTTGATATCGTTGCTGGAGATATGAAACACGCCCAGGTGAAGTCGTGGGATCATCGAGTGAATCTGTCGAGGATCTGTCGGGTTGATCAGAAGTTTCGTTGAGGTTGGTAGATGAATTGGTTGCTGCACCAGCAGACTGAGTAGTAGTGGCCACCAAGGCTGAGCTTGCCATAGTGGGGCCACTAGGACAATTTCTGTCTTGCCCAAAACAACCTTGTTGAGAACTCGCGCAATGAACTTTCAGTCCTTTTTTTTTTTGAGGGCAAAATGAAGAACATTGTTATCGAATTGATCGTAAAGCCAAGAAATGTGATTATCCAATTTGGGGTTAGTACCGACTTCTCTTTGTTTATTATAAAACCCAGAGATTCATGGCTATGAGTGAATAGACAGGTCTCCTGTGGGGTCGATCCAATGAGCATATTGTCCAGCTACAGGACTAGGCAGATGCCCTGTTTCCTTAAGAAACCTGCTTTTGCTTTTGGAGAAAAATTTGGTACTTTCTGTTATTTGGAAAGACATTGTGATTGTTTGAAGAGGCTGGATATCTTGAGTCCCGCGACCCATAGCTGGGTTTAGTTTTGTCAAACTTAGGTACCGGTGCCAAATTCTTGGCGAGACCACAGGATAATTCTGCCTCTTTAGACGTGATAGAAGGAAAATCTTCACCAAAAAGCAATTTCTTAGCATTTGGCAATGGTTAAGTAGCTAGCTCAATTTTGGATTTGTTTATGGAGGCAAGTACTTTCTTGCAACATAATATAGACAATTGTGTATTTGCAGAACCCAGGAGACAAAGAGTTTGTTCCAATATTAATTTGAGATCTGCTGGCTTGAGGTTTATATTATCTTGCTCGAGTTGATCATGCAATGTGCATAATGGGGCTGGTAGCGTTAAGCATGGCACGTTGAATAACTTCAATCTCTTTGTCGCGTTCTTGTAAGAATTTTTTGTTTTGAACCGCAACATTGAATCATGGAAGGGTCAAGAGTTGGAGCTAGCTATAAGAGCATCAACTGAAGGCGGAAATGTTTTTCCAGAAAATTTGTAAATTCATCCGATGGGGACCACGAAGCGGCCGAAATCTCAGGGTCATATAGCCTCGAAGGCATATTACGAATTGCATCGTGTTGGCAAGCCTATGCTTGAACATTAAGTGTTGACGTTGAAGGCTGACAAGCTGAATAGCCGGGTTTGGTGGCTGAATAGCTGGATTTGGTGGCTGAATAGCCAAAACTGGTGACTGCGAAGCGGAATCATCTTGTTGATCCCAATTTGAGCAGTCGAAATCGTTTCCCGCCAAAACGGATATCGTGTCCCTTTCCCGTTCGAGAGTTTCAAGGTCGTGGTCTTCTTGGAGAGATTCTGAATCGCCGTTAGGCATGTAGTTTTCTAAGTTGGCTATTCTCATAGGACACAAGTTTATGTTGGATTTTAGGTTCTTTAACATACTCAAAATAGTACTCAACGTTTTCTGGTTGTCATCACTAGAGTGAGCAGACTTCTGTTTCTTCGACTGCGACCTTTGATGCAAAGATTCGGCGAACAAGATCGTTTACGATGACGATGGTTCGACATAACTTGTAAAATATATAGAGGTATCTGTGGGTCCTCTAACAAATGAATAAATTGCCCAAAGAACGACAAAAAAGCGACCAAAAACCTTCTATATAAAAACTTACTGTTGGTGAGCGAAGCACAAGGTAAAAAAAGTCACTGGAG
The DNA here is from genome assembly GCA_902702795.2 of Paramuricea clavata. NCBI lineage: Eukaryota > Metazoa > Cnidaria > Anthozoa > Malacalcyonacea > Plexauridae > Paramuricea > Paramuricea clavata. Next base: position 20,986 of record CACRXK020002915.1, on the reverse strand, counting down.
GATTATGGGATGGTGCCTTTCAGGGGGGTGTAACATCTACATTTTTGTTTACTTTGGGGGTGACCCCTAGTGTTAAAAGGTGATCCGAAGCACAAATAGGTAAGCTATACCCGCTTGTATTCTCATATATTTCGACCAGAGTTCATGAAATATATAATCTTATTAAGCCTGCTTATTAATTATTAAAGACGTGCATAAATATTTTCCTCAACAAATTAATAATCGAGTAAAATATAACACTATAGCTTGACTAAAACGTGCAATATGTTCTGCCAATTTTTGTGTTGGCAAATAAAGTATACACAAGTGAAATACTTGCACCAATATTATCAACACAATGGTTTTTATAACCACCTGAAACAACATTAACATTATATAACTAAAGTGACCTTCTATAGTTGGGTCGAATATTTTTTGATTCCCAGATTATTCCCAGCCGGCAAAGCGACGTTGAATGACGTCAGAGGATGCCGTGGAAAAAGGGTTGAAAATGCAAACGGAATCGATGTTGGGAAATCGATGTCATTTCAACATCTGGAAATCGATGTTGTTTCAACGTCTATGAATCGACGTCGTTTCAACATCTGGAAATCCATTTCATTTCCATGTTTCTTTTTCGACGTTGTATCGATGTTTAAAAGCAGGTGAAAATGCAAATCGAATCGACGTTGGAGTAATGACGTCATTTCGACATGCATGTTTTTACATCAATTCAAACCCAACCTGTTGTGGCTTCGGCTTTCCCTAGCACCCTAGCAAAAGAACACTTGCCGGACATTTTTTCAAAATATGTATTCATTTAACATATACATTGATACACAGAAAAATATTTAACATAAATATTGTTCATAAATGCTACTGATCTGTTCTTGCTTTCTGTTTCTCTTGTTTTTCACCACCTTTCCTAAATGTTTTATCGCGATGCCCATCCATGTTTAGCGTTGACATAAGCTCGCTGGTCATTAATCTGAAGAATAAGAAAATTCGTAAAAATACATGCAGAGAAATAATAAGCATATATCAAATAGTGATCCTAAAGCAACTTTGTCTTGTGATCATAGATATTATATTTGCAATGGGTTTTCATTGTTCAGTTTCCCAAGGCCTGGGAATGTTAAGACGCATTTGTGATCTGGTGCCAATTAACATGCTACTTGACATATACACTTCTATAATTCTCCCCCATTTTGATTATTGTAGTTCTGTGTGGGATAATTGCAGAAAAGGTTTACAGGATAAACTTCAATACTTACAAAATTGAGCAGCTCAAATAATTACTCGCAGCAACTACGAAATACGCTCTTCCCAAATTTTAAATAACTTAAATTGATCAAGTACAAAATACTTAAAACAGAACATGTTCTAGTGAATTGTATCATACTAATGTACCAAAGTTATTAATACTATCTTTATAGGTCTAAACATAATTACAGTAATATTCAAAAGCAAACAAAATGACCCAGCTATGAGAAAATATACAGTATGTTTCAAAATTGCAACGGCTGAACAACAACGTTTACAAATTTTACAATACCAAATTTTCTGTGCTAGTGTTATGCACTTAGGTGAATATGATGTTTGTGATGTTACCCTGAGTGTATATCCACATTGGGAAGCTTGACAAATATACCTGGCCACTGTGGGAATCAAACCTACAACCTTTGGAATACTAGCCCAATGCTCTGCCAACTGAGCTACGTGGTTAGTTTGGTCCGAATATGTGATATTTTGGAAATAAGTCTAGTTCCTTCGATATCAATGTAATCCAGTAGTCATGATTTTCTGTTTGGTGTTATGTAGCCAGGCATATTTCTCAAGCATGCCCGGTGTGAATATACACTCAGGGTAACATCACAAACATCATATTCACCATGAGTCATGACTACTGGATTACATTTATATCTAAGGAACTAGACTCAGTTCCAAAATATCACATACTCGAACCGACCTGACCGCCAGCTCAGTTGGCAGAGCATTGGACTAGTATTCCAAAGGCCGTAGGTTCAATCCCCAACGTGGCCAGGCATATTTCTCAAGCTTGCCCAGTGTGGATATCCACTCAGGGTAACATTCCAAACATATCACAATACAAACACTACTAACACAACCATAGTTGTGTTAGTCAACCATAGTTAGCAGTGTTTGTATTGTGATATGTTTGGAATGTTACCGTTAGTGTATATCCACACGGGGCAAGCTTGACAAATCTATAAGATTCATACCAGAAATGTTAGGGAGTTTAAATTAAGCTTCACACGTACGTGCAAATGGCAAAGGGAAACATTTACGCTAGAAGGTAACAAATGGGATTTAATTTCAAAATTTGGTGTAACACTGTTGCCAGTTGCCAAGTAAATCTTGAATGTTTATTTATCAAACCTTAGAATGCCTGACATTTCAGGCTACCCACAAAAATTTGTGAAATATCAACAAGGATATATATGAATGTTTTTATTATTATTTAAGCTGCGCTTTTCAATTTTGCATGTTAACCCATTAATGTTTAAGCATTAACTATCCCAGGTCAGGAGCAACCATCCAAGTTTAAGCTTATTGGTTAAAAATATTGGTCAATGATACTGGCATGGAATAGCATATAGTAGTGGCAATGATAAATGATTACTGTACTGTAGATAATTCAGATCATAGTTGTAAGTAGAGATAGAGGCTATATTTAGTTTATTTTCCCCTTCAATTAAAAACTAGGGATCCAAGGATAGTGTAAAGTTTCAAATTGACAAATACACTGCAAGAACTATATAGAGTTGCCGACAACCTAGAACTTCGCCGACAACCTAGAACTTCGCCGACAACTAAATTTTTAATCTTCCAAAACTTCATTCGCATTGGCAGCTGTCGCTAAAAATATCCCCACGAGGTTACTGATATGCTAAATTTATTTTAAAACTATGATTATTCCAATCATCCTTCTAGCACCCATATTGCACATTTGACTATTGCCACAGTGACAACTTTAGTTGAAATGGCTGTATAAGATATGTTATGTTATATAACAAGCACTACGACATTGCATTCCATTACAAAAATATAAATCGAAGACACAGAAACGTAAAAGGGAGGCGAAAACACTCACATTTTATCCCCATCTGTTCCGCATTTTATCCTCTTATCCGTTCCATGGGATCCGCACAGTTGCACATCCGCTTCCACATTTTAACCTAATTGTGACTTGTTCACAAATCACAATAACAAGCCTCATTGACCTTTGACTTGTTCTCAAGGTCACATTGTGTTTCATCAGTCACTTTCTGCTTTTCGCATGTATTCAACAATGTTACGATAGATTTTAATAGTTTCACAGTTGTAGCAGTGTTTATAGCAGTTTGACAAGCTTTGATACAGATAGATCCTTGTATGTGTGGTAGAATTCTCTTTGTACTGAACACAAGTTTGCACCGTTGGCGTTGTGCTAGACATGTATTAAAACACGTTTACATGTTGGCTATCTCCTCGTTTAAACTTTAACTCATTAACGCCCAATGCGCCCGTATGCCCCCTGAGATTGACATGTGGGTAACAGACAATGCGCCCGAATGCACCCTGACATGACACCTTAACTTGCGGGCATGGTATTTGACGAATTATACGAAAATAGAACATGAAATTCGAGCTTTTCAACGGTGTATCATGCAAGAAAATCGGTCAGAAACTCGCAAAGTTTTTCAAGTTTAAAACCTTAGTTTTTCAAAAATAATGAATAATGAATAATGGCGATACTGTTGCAAAGAAATATTTTACAGCAAGTTTTAAAAGCAAGAAAAGAAGAGATTTTTTAATCATCTACAACAAAAATTTGGCATGGAAGGAAAGCGAATGTATTGACGTTTTGGGGCCAAGTTCTTCTGTGAACCATGCGCGACATTTTCAGCCAAAAAGATGAGGATTTCTCCAAACTTTATTAAAAATAGAAGTCGGAAATCACAAGAAAGATGAACACGGAACACAAGTGAGCAGATACGATTTTTTAAAGGGTATTTTTTAGTAGAAATATGCGATCAAACACTCACAAAATTCGACTGCATTAATGTTGGTTGAATCTAGTTTAAAGTTTATCTTTTTAGACAAATTGTTTATGCAAATTTGGGCACAATTTCGACTGTTTTCGTGACCCCATTGTTGGTCTTCTTGTTCAAGTTGTTATTTTAGCTAAAGTATGTTTCAAACAACACCAGATTAAATTACTGTGTGCGTACGTTGTATGGACCCATTGCACTGATGTCACAAATCCTAGAGTGTTCTCCAGATGCTCCATAACAATATCTGTTCAGGTACAACAGCTAAATACAGTGCAAAAATGAACCATTTTAGTACAAAATTATTATAAAGTTTTACAAAATTTGCTTTGTTTACAAAAATTATATAATGCATAGATGGCTAATTTGTCCTCCAGATGCATTGTCACCAGTGCTGGGACTTCATGTGCAATGGGTCTATTCAGTGAGTGCCAACAATTTTTGCAAACAGTATGCACTATGCACCTAAAAAAGCTGCCCTTTAAAAACATGATGATTGTGGACCAAAAGCTTGTGAGCATAAAGAAATAAGTTTACACTTCATCTTATACCTTGATAAAAAAATAATGTTTCTTGCAATTGGCAGCTTCAAATCGAAGAACATTCTGCAAAAACCATGAAATTTCCACTGAGGAAATTCCTTGTTGCCTGCAGCTAGTTTAGAAAATGCCATCATCGTGATGGGTGTTTGGACTATGTTCGGATAATTAATATTTCTTCTTAACAATTAATGTCTAGCAATGAGCCTGCCACACAGGGCCGCAGGCTATAAACAATCTGGAGCATGAAACTTTATATTAGGGAAGCTTTGTGTTTCCAGGAATGGCAAACAGCAGATTCGAACTTTCTTGGCAAAATTTTCATTGAATGTTTTCGTTTCATATTTTCTTTCTTGTGCCAAAATAATAATCATGCATTGCAGTTTTAAAACAGCAAGTTAATTTACTCTTTATTGCCTGGTACCGTAAAATTTTTCCTTGCCTGCCATTTGCAAAATATGCCTGGCCACGGTGGGAATCGAATCTACAACCTTTGGAATACTCGCCCAATGTTCGGGAACCCTCGCAGTGGGGTTTTCGCAGTGGGGTTCTCGCATGGGGGTTTTCTAAAGAACAAAGCAATTCATTGTTGTAAACACAAAAGCAATTGTCAAATCGAGCCAATGAAAATCACTCTTCCAAGCTACTGCAAGGCCACTCCAATGTTCTGCCAACTGAGCTACGTGATCACCACCATGGCCAGGCTAATATTCCAAAGGTCATGTAGGCGGTTCAATTCCCACCATGGTCAGGCATATTTCTCAAGCTTGCCCGGTGTGGATATACACTCACAGTAACATCACAAACATCACTTCATCAGTTGTTTCCCGATTTGACTCTCATAGTACCATACATTATTTCCCAGGAGGGGAGGAAAAAAGGCCCTCTATAATTCAGTGTCTGACGGGTCAGGGGCTCACCTCTGAGCTAGGTGATTTGAATAACTGGGCAATAGTATATTTATAGTATATTTAACCATGATTTTATACTTTATTCAATACTTTGTTAGGTCTGTTGTGTTAAGTATAAATTGTTTTGGGTCAAAACAACGCTGCTTTATTGATTCGCTATGTGAGGCGTATGGTGGAGTAACATTCCTGCTTGACCCAGAAGTTACAGGAACAACTGTGCAGCTGTATGCACGCTATTTGAAAGATGACTTAGAAGAAAAGGAAAGAAAACATGCTGTCCTTGAACCAACATTCACCATGTACCAGGGAAACAAGTACTGCCTTGAGCACACAAGAGATATTGGGTATGTATAGTTTTACTTTGCAAATGTTTATATCATTTTAAAACAAATTATTATCCTATATAGATACAGGTGGAGAATGGCAAAATACTCAACCCAATCAATCAAATATATGGTTTTGAACGATCACCTCAAGGAGTTCAGCCTAGAACCAAATAGGGCTTTGCTGGGGGATTTTGCTTACCTAAACAATTCATTCAAGAGGGATGACCATAGTGCATCTATCCATCGCTAGCTGGATTTTTATTCAATCATTTACAGCTAAACAGCTTATATGAACAGTTGATATACTGACTTCTAAACTTAATAACTTGTATGCTGTACGCTAAAACAACATACATAATTAACATTACGTTCTGCCTTAATTAACATAAATAGACAGATAGGATGCCGACGTCAAAGACTACATGGAAATGGCGGTGTTGTGGCCATGTATTGATATGCCAACAGTGGTGTGCTGGGTACTATTTTTCTGGGGGGCAGTGGGTTTTCAACTAATATGCATCCCTATATTGTAACGCTTGATAAACGAATGTTGAAGGCACAAGCCGAGTGGTGCAGGTGCGAGGTTTCTCTAGGGTGGTCTGGGGGCATGCCTGCTGGGAAAAATTTTTGAATTTAGGGTCTCTGAAATGCCATTTCCTGGACTTTGGAGGGAAGGTTTGATAGAAATCTGATGGTCAGGAAACAGCATTATAACATGTTGAAATTTGCAATTTGGTTAAAATTTAGTAGTAGTACTTTGAATTGGGCAATGCTAACTAATTCCAGCGATTAATCTAATCCCAATTCTATTTTCTACTGATCTGGTACTGGTGACCTGAATACATTTACAACTTACAGCTCTTTTATACAATAACACGTGGACCCCATGCACATGCATTTTAAGGTTACCTTGCTTGGCTGCCAAAAGGGCACGTTTCAGCATTATCTTATTACTTACATTACTCATGAGTCATGATGTTTCTTGCACAAATAACTAAATTGCGTACACAATTTTACATTATCATAAGTACAGAATTTGCGCCGCTCTCTTGATTCGTGAAGGATAATAAAGGGCATAATGGGTCGTTCCAGAAAAGATCCATACCCCCCCCCCCCACGGAGGAAATTTTTGCTGTCCGAAGGGGGAGGGAGGAAAAATGTCTTAGGATGTCCGAAGGGGGGGAGAGGAAAAATGTGTTAGGATGTCCGAAGGGGTTGGAGAGGAATGTGGATATGTTTGTCTGAAGGTTTGAGACTGATAAAGCTATGTGATTGGCAATTATAATGAGCACACAATTTTTATCGGCTATATGTAGCTCTTGAACACCGGAACGTTTATGTAACAGCAATAATTATATAAGCAGCCCACTTTTGCATGCATGGCCACCAAAAACTAACTCGCTGTAACAGCGCCACATATCCTGCATGTTGAGAATGAGTCGAAAATTGACATGCGTTATTTATATAAAAGTAAAGTTTGCAGTTTTCGTTCGTATATATAAGTTTGAATTATTCAAGTGTTAAAGGGTATTGGCAACAAAAATTGCTTCATCTATCTTATTGCTTCATCTGAAAGAGCATGAAAAAATAAGCCGATTGGCCGTTTAATGCTCTATTCTATCTCATCTAGTTCCGAAGTTATACGCAAAAATGTGAAAATATAAATTGCTGATTCAGCACAACGTGTGACGTCATTAGCTGGGTAAGTATGTTTATTGAATACTACACTGAAGCATAGCTAAGTTATTATGGGCCCAAATCAAATGAAATTTTGCATACTGATTGTACATAATGAGACGCATGGAAAAACACTTCTAATTTTGTTGCCAAGGTAACAATGTCGTTTCCAGGCCCCTTGCGCCAATTTTATGAAACAGCTTTATTCAAGGTACTGATAAAAATAAAATAATATCAGAAGTATGTGTATGATACCTATGCATGCCAAAAGTTTACTTGCATGATAATAATTCGAAAATGACATACACATAGATAAATGCAACTAGTTATTCAAAATCAGTGTAAGAGGCCTGGGAACGACTGTGTTGCCTTGACAACGAAATTAGAAGTATTTTTCCCATGCATCTCATCATGTACTATCTGTATGCAAAATTTCATTTGATTTGAGCCAATAACTCAGCTATGCTTTAGTTTACTATTCAATAAACATACTTACCCAGCTTATGACGTCACAGAATGTGCTGAATCAGCAATTTATATTTTGCACATTTTTGCGTATAACTTCGGAACCAGATGAGATAGAATAGAGCAGTAAACGGCCAGTCGGCTTATTTTTTCATGCTCCTTCAGATGAAGCAATAAAATCAATACAATTTTTTGTTGCCAATACCCTTTAAAAATAATAGTTATTAAACTGTTGTTCGAATTAAGAGACTGCTATGTGAACTGAACTCAAAACAATTTGTTTTAATATGTAGTCAATAAAGCTTCCTTGCGAGGTGCGTGTTTCGAAAATAGAACATTTGGCTTTCATATTAAGGGCGAGGTTAAGGAATGCAGTAATACTAAAAAATGCATTAACATGTAAGTAAACATAGCAACGCTTGTCAATCAGTCGCAAGTTACATCGAATTTCAGTCCGAGTTTTACTTGAACAAATTCCGAAGTGAATTTCTGCAAATTATCCGACAAAACCTGCCACGTTGTTGTGTGTTCGCAAGTCACAAGAAGCCGCCAAGTGTTCCGCCACGCCGGAGCTATTTGAAAACACCGTAGAAAAGTCACAATAAGCCATCGCTAATTCACTCTACGCTGGAGCAAAATCGTTTGAAAACTTTCACGTCACTTTTGTGTAACAATTTGAGCGCGGTTATATTTCATGAACTCCGGTCGAAATATGAGAATACAAGCGGTATAGCTTACCTATTTGTGCTTCGGATCACAATGTAAAAAAGCTCATATATTTCTCCATTCGTTCACTCATATAACCCCAATTATGCTAGCAGGCTTACAGCCCTTGTATAATTGGAATTTCTAAACGGAGCGAGGTGAAAACGGCGGAGCGCTTGATAGACTTGATAGCTTCGTGTGAACACAAACTTGAATGCATTTCAGTTAAATTTCTTGGGTCTATTTGAAATATTTTGGGTTTACATGAGTGCTAATTCAATTTGTAAACAAACTGTAATGGCGGTAGTGTGAACACACGTAAATTCTGCCCGCATTAGTTCGCTCGCGCGTAGTGTGAACGTAGTCTAATTTTCGGTGACGTTTTCAAACGGCGAGGTAGCTTTTAGAAAAATTTAGAAATAGTGGATGTCCGAAGGGGAGGGGGGTAATTTTGGGCTTGGATGTCCGGAGAGGGGGGGAGGATGAACCATTCGGGGAGGGGTTTATTTTCGATTTCCTCCGTAGGGGAGGTATGGATCTTTTCTGGAATGACCCAATATAAGGGCATAATTTGGGGGCTTCGGTGGCCAAGTGGTTAGCGCACTTGCCTTTCACCTCTGAGGCTGCAGGTTCGAGTCTCACTAAGTACCTTCTCAGTGCGACTCGAACCCAGTCCCCATGTGAAAAGAGTAAAAGTCAACACTGCTGAAAGCTGTGGGTTTTCCCCGGGTACTCCGGTTTCCTCCCACAGGGAAAGTTGACAGGGTGGGTTAGGTAGAAAAGGGCCCACAGTAATTGGCATATGCTGTTGTGGTGACCCTGCCCTAGTTGGCAAAGCTAAATAAATAAATAAATAAATAATACCAGCAAAAAAGGGCATAATTCCTGTGATTGCTTCGAAACTTGACCAATATTCCGGTAATGAGATACTGTGTGTGATCACTGATCATGTTTCTATATGAACAATTTTTTGTGAGCCGTGAATTAGCAAATACGGTTAGACAAAATAGTCTGTAATTTAATATATCACTTTGTTGTCTGTGCGCACTTAGTCTTTTTATAAGCCTATAGGCACATCTTTTCCTGGCGGAAGTAACTTTTGCACCCCCCCCCCCCGGGGAATTACCAGCTTGGGGGGGGGGCTCCTGCCAGCACGCCACTGATGCCACGCCATTTTCACGTCATCTTTGACGTCCACATCCTCGATGAATTAAAAAGCCTAATGGCTTGTATATAATGACATACTGTCTTCCTGACTTCCACATCATAACGTCACAAATTAAGGATAAAACAGCTTTTTTCACATTTTCTACTGTCATATTATATAATGCTCTAATTTCAGAACCTTTATGTGTGAGAAACCATTTTCCACTTCTTTCGTTCATTAGCCGTAACATGCGAAACAATTACAATAGCATGGAAAGGAATTGCAACTGCTAGTGATGTAGACAGTGGTGTTAATCCATGATTATTATGCTTTAAAGGTTTAGTGTGGCGGATGTGTGCATGGATGTTTCCGAAGAGGGTTAAAAGCACCAAATTTTTTTTTTTAGAGAGTTACAATGCTATTAGCATTATTTGCTATTAAATTCTACTACAACGAAAAATGTGAAAATTTGAATTCAATCGCGACAAATATAACTTGTGTCATCAGAATGCTTGTAAAAAACTACATAAAAGACTTTTAAACAGTTTTTTATTCTTGAAATGGTTATTTCTGTAAATTAGGCACATTATCTCGCTAAAAGTCCCTAATTAATTAATTATTCGATGTTTGAAAATGCGTTTTTAACAGTTTATAATTCGAAAACTATTTCAGAAATAAAAAACTGTCTAAACGTCTTTTATGCAGTTTTTTATAAGCTTTCGGATAATGCAAGTCATGTTTGTTGTAATTGAATACAAAATTTCACATTTTTTGGCTATAATAGAAGAAAATCACTAATCACCCGTTTTCAGGAGTTAGCAGCAAAATAGCGATGGCCCCACTTCAAATATCTATTAAGCAAATAAAACTACATCAATTGTAAAAGTTTGATGCTTTTAACCCCAACGGGAATTACTGATCAATAATTTTACACATATCCGCCTCACTAGTTCTTTGTACTTTCTGGAGGATATGGGCAAAATGCTGCAGCATTTCATCTGGCAACAGCATTTACTGTTTCCAGAATGATAAGAAATGCGCTCAATCCCAAGGATGTTTGGAGTAAGTGAAAACTAATATCATAAAAAATCAATGTAAAACTTATCACAATATAGGTATAGTTGGGGAGAGGGCACTTGTTCCTATCACAGGGGGTCCAACTAAGGGGCTGTTTACATGAGCCCTACAGGGAGGGCTGGCCCTACTAGGCGAGATCCCATATACTATTTGAAATCCTTATTAAAAATTGTTTACGTTTACATGAGAAGAGGGCCAGCCCTCCTAGGCGAGATCTCACCTAGTAGGGCTGGAATATTCTCATATAAACGCAGTAGAGAGGGCTGGCCCACCTAGTAGGGCTGAGTGAAAAAGCCGTCAAATTGATTTTAGACTAAACTCTTTGATGCTTTTTTGTTTTAAGGATGTAGTTCTAAATGGATATTCAAATGTCTGTTGGCTTTTATTCCAAAACTTAGTCGGCAAACTATGATTTTGGATGCCAAAATAAAAATGAGTCGCATGGAAGCCGTTTAAGTGCTACTTGCGAAAGGAAGCTATCCCTACCAGTAGGGCTGATTTTTCTCATGTAAACAAGCGGTGAAAATTAGCCCTACTGCTAGGGCCAGCCCTCCCAGTAGGGCTCATGTAAACAGTCCCTAAGAGCTGTGTTATGAATATGAATAAAACATTAATTAAACGTAATATGAATATAAAACATAATGTAATATATTTAAATTATTGCACTTACTTGTATAAATCATAAGAGCTTGCATTTACAGTGAATAGCTTCAAACTGGGCGCTTATATATGCTCAGAAACATTGTTTCAAACGATTGTTCAAATATGGTGAATAAATTGACGACAAAACGAAAATATTACATGACGTTACAACGAAAATAACAGCAAAGGTTGCGGGCGCGCGAGCGAAAAGGCGAGGAGAAAATTAAATATAATATAAATAGAAGGGATGAAACAAAATCACATGACTTTTTTAAATGCTTCTAGACTATCTGTGTAATCTTTTTGTGGGTTTTTAAGGCTCAGTCGATGTTCTCTTACATGAACAAGCCTAGTCATTACCAAAAAAGCACTTATCAATCTAATTTATGTGATTTATAACAGCGAACATTCTTGGCCGTTTTCGCGAGATGTGTTACATAAGTAGCCTGGTCTCATGACGTACTGATTAAATAATAATAAAACTGAATAATGTAAAAAAAAGTTGGTCGCTACATTTAAATATTTCATATTAGCTGGTATAGCTAAACATTGTTTATTTTCATTAATTAAGCGGGTTGGAGTTGGCAGGAGGCGTTTTGGAATTTTCCGAGAGACCAGGCTACTTATGGAACACAACACATGATCGCATTACCGGTGTTTCATCCCTTCTATTGAGGATTTATTAACCTTATAATCAATAATCCAGCGCGGCTCATTTAAGTCGGCTATAAATATGATCACACCACACTTACCTTTTTACACATTATCCCAAGTCTGGACTACGTGGCATAGGTTTTCCACACCAAATAAAGAACCAGTGGCGTTGAAGATATAATTTGATATCTCGTGTTGCTGCATTTGAGGTCTGCTAAGCAAACAGTCTATGATAATATATTCCTCATGGGGAAATAATGTTGTGCTCCCGGTCGAGCAACCGAAACGACAAGGCTTCACATTGGCCGTGTTTATAAACATCCAAAACGTTCTCATAACAGTTGTTGCACTCACAAAACAAACAGCTGTGATGCTATTTCATCATAATGTCTGTTATAAAACAATCGTTGATAAATCATTCCAGTGTAAATCATCATAATATGGTGCAGGCATATTAGACGACTGATAAGGCTTACCGAGCCCGAAACTAACATGAAAAGGCCTGCGTGAGGATCTGCATGTGGTCACATGATCGATATTTAAGTATTTAGGTATTTTTTGACATGACAACCTTTTTGAAAACGACAGTATGTACTATTTTTAAACCGAGTGAGAGGGCTTTATCAGTGCGTATAGACGCAAGCCGAAGGCGAGCGGCTATAGGCACCGATAAAGCCCAATCACGAGGTTAACTTCTAAAAGTCACCTTTTGTTTTGGGTCCCAATGAAATAATAAGAAATGTTAACTACAATAGTTCTATTGTTTTACAATTCTTCCCTTCATTGATCAGCAAGCAAATTAATGACTGGATTAATTATCAAGTCGTTAAACAGAGTTTTCAAATGGAAATTTGACTTGTGTCGTTAATATATGCATGAGTCGGTTTCGAAGCACTGAAGAGGTGCAAACATTGCTCGAAAGAGCGCCGCCGCCAAGTACAAGATACGCGACAAAGTGGGCTTTGATGATTTTTGATTCCTGGCGAGCTGCTAGAATGGTTAAAGAAGTGAAGATCGGCGATGCTGGTCATGAAACTGATGATATTGTCCTAATCCAGACATTAACTATATCGCTGGCGGAGTGTAAAAAAGCGGTGTGTAATCAAAACGAAAGAGTTGTTAATCCTGTGTTTAACAATTGTAACATTACCTTTTAACTTTGGAAAAAAAAGTATTTATTGATTTCTTGAATATTTGAGTTTTTATTAGGAACAGATTAATAAACATTTTGTTAAAGAATGCTTTATAAAGGTACATATACCTTTATCATAAAGGGTACATGTAGTCATATATGAATTTTAAATCAGCACACACCGATCTATATCACGATATATAAGGGTCATCATGTGACTAGATTTTGAGAAATTCATTGGCTAATTAGCTCATGAATTATTCATGAATTTTAGAAATATATATATATATATCGTATGTAGACCTGGAGGGAGGGGGATTCGGCATAATATTTCCCACTCGCAAACAGCTTATTGTTTCAGAGCGTGGTGTCCACGCATCACGTGTGAGCGTGGGATACTATAATATCCCACGGTGGATCTGCCGTGGGATATTATATTATCCCACGCTGGATTGCGAAATCATGAATTTGAGTGAAATACCGTAAAAAATCACGTGGTACAAATGCTGTTTTTTCATAGGACAATTTGAATTTGAGATAATATATATATATATATATATATATATATATATATATATATATATATATATATTGTATATATTGTATATATATACCGGGTGTCCCAAAAAAAAGTACTCCGGTTTGATTCGAAATAACTTCTAAACAAGTAAAGCTTTTAAAGAGAAATAACTTGCATCAAATAGAGGAAGGACTAACTTAGATTTTGATATATTACAGTTGTATTTTACTTAAAAATTTACGGAGATATTAATGTTTAAAATCGGGAGCATATTTCTTGATGTGTCTGAAATATGCCAAAAACAGCGTATCAAATATTAATCAAGATTTACCCGACTGAAACATGCACTATTACCTGTAAATAAATGACACTTGACAAATTGTTTATTATGAAACAAAGTATTATTATCTACAAAATACAAGCAAGATTTATTCGTCCGAAATCCGCGTATGTTCCTAGCACGAATACGTTTCCTTATTTCATGAGACCACTGTATCGCGAAGGATCGTCATGGATCGTTCGTAGTTCTGAATTAGGGCACGCTGTCACATTGGAATTGTGAATTTTCTAACTTCACATTGAATGAATTTTCTAACTTCTGCAACGTTCTGAAATCTTGTTAAGAACACCCAAACTCTTTTGCCTTTCTTAATCTTGGCAAGTTCAGAATAAACTGAGAATGAAACACAATCAAACCATACAACTCCATAAGTAAAGACATAACAAGCATGCAACTCCCCAGAGACATCCAACATTTTTGGAACAAAACGTAACAAAATAGTAGCTTTGATACTGTGATGTGTATTTGCAAAAAGCAATATTATTTCCTCCATTAAAGAACAATATTAATTCTGCTCTAACCGAGAAATAATCAACTCTGTTTTGAACCCATGAAAAACATAAAAAATAGGTTATTTAAGAAAAATTGAAGCGCCTGCCTTGCATGGTCTTTCAGTACCTTAAGTTTGCAAAGACCTATATTAAATACTTACATAATTTCGAACGTTCATATTTCAGGAAACAATAAGTTAAGACTTACATGTAAGATGTCTAAATCTACGCTATATCCCTTACAAACCCTAACGACAATTCGCTGAAATACAATTTACCCTGATATGTCATTAAGCAAACAAACGCTGGAGTTAAAATTTGATACGCCGATTTTCGCTAATTTTAGACACATCCCAAAATATGCTCCCGATTTTTAACATTAATATCTCCGTCAATTTTTAAGTAAAATACAACTGTAATATATCAAAATCTAAGTTAGTCCTTCCTCTATTTAATGCAAGTTATTTCTGTTTGATAGCTTCACTTGTTTAGAAGTTATTATAAATCAAACCGGAGTACTTTTTTTTGGGACACCCGGTATGTAAAAAAGGATATGAAGGAGAGAACTGTGAAAAAGGTAATAATAATATTAGTATGAAGGCAAACATATGTAATGCAATTATCCATTATACATGCAGGGTGTCTAAAAAAACGCTATGGAAATTCAACATGCTGGCATGCATCATAAACTTAGCTAAACAATTCAATTTTTACATAGGACAAAATAGCTGTTATTTAGATTTTCTATCATACCTTTCTTAAAAACGTAACGATGAGAAATGGTCACATACTCGTCAAATAAAATTTGTCGGTCGAAATCACGTTCTTCCACCGTTGGGAATTGAAAATACATTAATTATGCAAAGTTAATCAATCGAAAAGCACCGCGCGAGCCTGCTGCAAGGTACATGTTTCGTAAAACGTTTTGATTGTCTCACTAAGACGAAGATGGATGAGTTGAGTTCATTTTAAATAATCTAACATTCAATTTTAATTCCCTCTTGGGAATTGTCTATGTTTCGTTTTCCATGCAATTCCCAACGGTGGAAGCCGGAATGTGATTTCGACCGGCAATTTTTATTTGACTTCTTGTCATTTCTCACCGTTACGATTACTGTGGATGCAATGGAAGTGTTGATAAGATATTGCACCAATTCCTTTCCTCAAGTTGATCAATTCATTTGATAGAAAATTGATCAACTTCCTGTTACTTTTAGATGAGCCAATTATAGATTTCGTTTCAGAACCGATTGACCAATAGGAAACGCACAGGAAGTAAAAAGAAATTTGGATTCGTATGAACTGATCAACTTGAGGAAATGAATTCATGCAATATTTTATCAACACTTCCATTGCATCGACAGTAAAAAGAGTATCATTGAAAAGCTAAATAACTGTTCTTTCATCCTATGTAAAAATTGAATTGTTTAGCCATGTTTTTGATGCGCGACAGCCTGTTGAATTTCCATAGCGTTTTTTAGACGCCCTGTATACATGCAAATTAAAATGCGCATAAATTTATCAAGATAAAGGCCATTTTCTGACAAAACTAATTTTGAACTGATTTCAGACAAAAGTAATCCGACCATGTTTTTAGGCCAGAGGTCCAGCACGCTATCATGAGCCTGCGCGCGAATCTTTTGTATTATGAGCTCTCGGCTGGAACTAATTAGATTTTTAATCAATTCTTTTTAATTTAAACAATAGAAAATTCACTACGCGCGAAGAAATTCGCTAGTGGAAAACAGGCTTAACTGTGGCCTAAAGACAAGACAAGACAAGACAAGATTTATTTTGCTCCTTTCAAATTGCAATTTATATACACAAAGAAATTATTTAAATTATAGTTAACATTACTATTATTAGTAAAATATATTTGTGATCTGTGACTAATTGTTTTGTAATTTTTGAGAAGATTTGAAAGAGAGCTGGCTCCCTGAAATAACCACAGGGCTATATAAATATCAGGAAACCAAATAAAGGACGAAAAAATTATGAAAATTGACAATATATAGTTCTATATCAAATATATTTAAAAGATCGAGAAAGGAGTCCTGCATGACTCCCGATAACGTATAGAAAAAGTTGGAGTTGGAAACTGAATCAATACTTTCCAAGAAAATCGATTCTAATTTTATATTTAATTTGAGAAATCGGCAAGTCTTTATATGATTCATGTAAAGAATTCCAAATTTTAGCGCCTTGATATTTGATATTGAAAATTCCGAAATTTGTTCTTGCTTTTGGTAGTATATATGTTAATTTAGAAGCAAGCCTCGTATTTTGAGAATGAACATTGCACACAGGAGTAAAGAAATTGTCGAACGTTGGTGGCAATCACAAATCACTAAATCACACCTATAGGCAATCTGCCACCTGCAAAAGCGCTTCCTTCAACCCTCGCCGTTTTTATATCGTCTTGATTCATTTTAATAGGCAAACTGCCAAAAGATAACAGTATAAAATCGCAGCTGGATGAGAAAGCCCAAAGCACTGGCCCAAATCCCCAAGCACTGTTGCTTTTCAGTGTTTCCACTTGTAGCGAATTTTTCCAAATATGAACTTTAATTTACAAACTTGAATTTTGGCGGAGATTTGACACCTTCATCCGCCAAAATTCAACTTGCGAATACGAACTACAATGTTGGGAATATGAACTATAATGTTGGGAAGACGAACTATAATGTTGGGAATATGAACTATAATGTTGCGAATACGAACTATAATGTTGCGAATACGAACTATATATAGTTGCGATACAAACTATAATGTTGCGAATACGAACTATAATGTTGGGAATACGAACTATAATGTTGGGAATACGAACTATAATGTTGGGAATATGAACTATAATGTTGGGAATACGAACTATAATATTGCGAATACGAACTCTATTGTTGCAAATACGATCTGTAAGTTTTGCGGAAATATGACGCCATAGGATCAAGGTATAGTATGGGTTAATATTAGAATTTGCGAAACGGTCTCACTCCGGTAGAATTAAAATTGTATATAATCTCCTCCTCGGAATTTCCATGTATACAAAAACCCTTCAAACACACAAACGTACGGTGAATGGTGTTAATACAAAATTATCTGCGAATGAAAGAATTCTGTTGAGAATAGGGTCGAAAAGTATTTAGTTAATCATATTCCCAATGAAACTTAGGAAATAATTTAGTCACTCCCAACCCCCCCACCACCACCAACCATTTTGCTGTCAGGTTTTGATGGCTCGCCTTCCTAAATTGCAAGGTTGCAACTATTACACTCACTGCCCTCGAAGTCACCATACCATCTTTAGATAATTTGCGAACGGGCCCTTATGCCAAAAGATTTTGAAATAAATTTCGACACAAATGAAAGCGATCTTTATTTTATCAAGCAAAGACAAATTTAATATATTTGATGAATTCGAAATTCTTAATGAGTTAACTTTATTTAGATCCATTTCTATTTGCGTCAGTCATACTATCCGACGAACTTAGCTATCGTCTTTTATTACAATCATGGATCGGGGGAAACTTTACTGCGAAACTGTGCTGGCGTGCCACCAGAGACGGATGGTCGGCCAGTACCTTCCACAGCAACTGTGACTAGAAGATACCGACAGTTACCATCGTCAAAGTTGGGCAATATATATTTGGTGGATTTGCTAACGCTTCTTGGGAAGGTGAGACGAAGCAACTTTTTAACCCTTTTTCGATGCATGTATGTTTTGAGTGCCCCTGAGTTGTCGCTATGAATAGCTGGATACGTCAAGTCGGCCAAATCTGGAAACAAGCATTCAGGATGTGTTTCAACACTGCTTGTTCGCAGTTGTTGTAAAGTCTGGAAAGAGTTGTAATCACCTTTTTATAAATTAAGAACGGTATAGCGGTTTTGCTACAAGTTGTTTCAACAACACCAACAGAGCTCTGCTGTTCGTAATAAGTTGTTACGGAACAGTTGTTGGAAGAACTTGTTGCGAATCAGTTGGCTTTGCCAACTTTGTTACAAAGTGAAAACAACTTTTTCAAACTTGTCTACAAGTGGGGCCAAGCGGTGCGAACACATCATGTTGACAAGCTGTGTTATTTTTTGAGGTAGTGAGAGCGTCGAGTTAATGCAATTAAATTTTGCGAGGTGAAATATGGTAAAATTCTTCTTTTATTGAGTTTTCAATCTGTAAACAGTAAACTTTTATCTGCAACTATTTCGATACAAGATTAAATATAAAGCAATGGGCTAAAATGGGCTCTACTCGTAGAGGTGGGGACCTTTGCGAGTCTCTAGTTGTTCGCCTCTTGAGACTCAAAAGCGTGCAGCACGTATTATTCTAGACGCTGACTTTTCTACTCCTTCTGTTCTTCTTTTTTCCCAGATTCGAATAATCCCAATTTTTGATCTTGTTAAATTTAGGAAGCTTCTCTTACTAATTAACATTCTCACAAATCCCAGTGCTCCATCTTCATTTAAGCAAATGTTTAAATTCTTATCTTCTATTCGACAACGGGCTCTGACTAGAGCTTGCGCATATGACCTTCAACCCCTCTTCCCGCGTACTGACTCTGGTAAATGAACATTTCTGTACAGTGCTTCCATTCTTTTTAATTGCTTAGATAGCGATTGTAAGCAACTTGCTGCTTCGCCATCTTGCTCTTCATATACTAACGCCAAACAAAAAATTCGTAAAATCTTTCTTAACAAGCTTACCCTTACTAACCATATCGAAGATCTATTTTGTATAAATTGTAAATATTTACTAAATTGTAATTGTATTCATTACTAATTATTCTTTTCTCAAATGTAAATAGTCGTAATCCTTAATACTTTTTATGCCTGTAAATATCAAATAGTGCGAGGGCCGTATGTTAGATAACTTTTACGGTTAATACGTTTTCCCTCGTGAAATAAAGTTTCTATTCTATTCTATTACTCAGATAAAGCTAGCACTTCGTACTAAAGATCTGTTCATCAATTTGAAACGCTAAACATTATCACAACTTCTGAACGACCAAGAACAAGGCTTGACAATCATTTAAAAAACGACGTTTCGGAATTTACTCCATCACCAGGTATACAGAATGGTGATCTTTATGTTTCGAAACTGTCATGTTCTCATAGGATTTCGTCCCAGCTGGTTGGCCGCAGAGCGGTGATGTTCTTGATATTTATAGCATGTCAACCTGTGTCGCCAGTATATGCTGTTCCACGAAGGGCCATTGACCATGTCTTTTTATACCACATATAAACAAGCGCGCGCCATGTTGCAATCATAGATATCTTATATAGCCTACACTAGATAGTGCATCTAATTATTCTGCAATTCAAAAATTGAAGCCGTGATTGCAGACTCAGGATATTCCCATGAAATTAGAAGATTCGTATGTTTTCTATTTCTTAAACAGGGAACTATTCCAAATACATTTTTAAACTATTCAAATGATGAAAGTTATTGTTGTTTTTTAAGCGTTTATTAACTAGTGGGAACTACCAACATCGCCGCCATCTATTCAAATTGGTGTAACCGCTGGAATATTCTTGGCTTCAATCTTGCTAAAAGAGATGCGCTATCTAGTCTATATAAGATATCTATAGATCGTTTTCACTCACGTGATCGGTGGCGCCAGTGGGGTGGTGAAACAATACGAAATGTTTGAATAAGAAAGAGCTAATTCCCATACCATACACCAATATGGCCGCCATTTCATTGTTTTGGTACACCAATATGGCTGCCGTGACGTCAGATGAAAACGATCTATAGTTGCAATGCATGTAGATTACAAAATTGATTTATACTGTGTCTACGGCAAGTTCTAATATATTTGTATAATTGAAGGTGTTTATAAACACTGGATTTTCAGTGAGCGTGTATAATTAGCTATTACAGTGTTATTATAAGAGAGCCCTTGCTATATTTTTCCTAAACAATGTCCTCAATTCTGAGTGTTTTAGACGAAAAGAAAGAATCTTGGATAAATGAGCCCGAATGTGGTGTGTTCCAGAAACTAAACATAATTCATTTCGCAATTTTATTATGAATTAAAAGTAATTATTCAATAAGCTGTCTTTTCAATGATGAATTCATGTAAACAGTTGTTGACAGCATGATAGATTTAATATTGTCATATAATATTTTAGCTGCAATACCCAATGGATTTTCAGTGAACATGGTTGTAGCAACTATAGCGCTACTAACATTTATCCCCGAGCCGACGGCGCGAAGCGCCGTGCGAGGGTACTAATTCCCCCCGGCTATTTACACCCGGGGAAACGAAAGCATTAGCGGAGTCTAAAGTTCATCAAATATCGCGGGCGTGGCTCACCAACGATGTTTCGGTGGG
>CACRXK020002914.1:0-32141 GCA_902702795.2 Paramuricea clavata | reverse complement strand
GTATTATTCAATAATTTATTTATTAAGCCAATAATTTTAGGACCCAAGAACGTGGAGATCTATATGTTTAAATTGTAACTCTTGTTGAAGTTTGACCAATGTTATATATCAACTGTTGTTTCTAGACATCTGTATGTAACCTATATGTTAAAAGGGCCCGCAGTAATTGGTTTTAACTGTTGTGGTGTCCCCGCCATTCGTCACTTGTATAATATAATTGTATTTGTATTGTATGCATGTCATTTGTGTAATTTTACCTGGTTTGGTATGGTATGGTATGGTATGGTATGGTATGGTATGGTATGGGATAGCATAGCATGGCATAGCTAGTATAGTATAGTATACAAATAATGAATGTTTACGAGTGAAATGGTAAGAATATTTTCATGAGGTGAAAGATGGAATGTTCCATTCAACGAGGCAACAGCCGAGTTGAATGGAACATTCCATCTTTCACCGAATGAGAACATTCTTACCATTGCCCGAAGAAACATTCATTATTTGTTTTATATAATACCAAAATAGACTAATAGATTCGTATGAGAAGCATTTTGAGGGTTGCGATTTATCGAAAACACAAAGAGTGCAATGGAATAAAACGTATAGTACAATTGCACTCGCAAGAGTGCAATGGAACGTATTCCATTGCACTCTTGTGAAATGGAATTTTCTATTCAATATCACATGACCATAAACAGCCAATTAAACGATCAGAATTCAATAAGGTATTATATAATATAGTATAGTATAGTATAGTATAGTATAGTATAGTATAGTATAGTATAGTATAGTATAGTATAGTATAGTATAGTATAGTATAGTATAGTATAGTATAGTATAGTATAGTATAGTATAGTATAGTATAGTATAGTATAGTATAGTATAGTATAGTATAGTATAGTATAGTATAATATAGTATAGTATAGTATAGTATAGTATAGTATAGTATAGTATAGTATAGTATAGTATAGTATAGTATAGTATAGTATAGTATAGTATAGTATAGTATAGTATAGTATAGTATAGTATAGTATAGTATAGTATAGTATAGTATAGTATAGTATAGTATAGTATAGTAAGTGAATAAGTAAGTGAACCCAGCTAATTTTAGATTTCAGACAGTGGCATCACCTTGGATGTTGCTTCACTGATTGGCATACTCGGCCAATCTGACAACCAAATACCAGACCAAGGCTTTTTCACTCAAATCAATCTGGCTCTTGTTTTGGTTTCTATTAACACTGTGTCCACAATTATCATGCTGAAATATATTTTATCTTGTTACATTTCTACACATCCTATGTAGGACAATTTTGTCCTGCTTCTAACAATCATGAACTAACTGTACATGATAATTGTACTATTTTAAATAATTATGCCAGCCAGACATTAACAATTATTTAAAACACAAAACAACTAATTATTGATCCAAAAAAATATTATATGAAATTAAATGCATTTCATTGTGATATTAACACAAAGTATACCTTTATAGTGCTTAAAAGATTACAACAATATTTCTATTTCCATCTACAGTTTATACAAAAATATATGTCAACCTCGATGTTTTCCATCTACAGATATACAAAAATATATGTCAACTGACAACATGTACATTATTTGATGACAACTTTAATTTCCGGGTTAAGATTCTTTCAATTGTCCACAAAAGCTGTATTCTTAATCGTTTAGCCGCCTTTAGCGAGCGTATTAATATAAATTCACTAATTTTCATAATTCTTCACTCCATGCAATCCGCCATCTTGGATGACAAATCCTCCCCACGTGCATACCCTAGAGACGAAATCGCTGCGGCAAGCAAGATGCGCAGAACGGCTCAACCATGTCGGGGCGGTTAGCTCAGCAAGTAGCTCTCGTGTGCGGATAGTTTTCGTGAGGATTTCCATTTGACCTCTCGAGGCCTTGAGGAAATATATATGGGGATATTTGTTTGAGGATATTTGTTTCATATATATTATTTATTTATTCTCCTCTCGCCTTTCCGCCCGCGCGCCCGCAATCCTTGCTGTTATTTTCGTTGGAACGCCATGTAATATTATCGTTTTGTCAATTGTTTCGCCATATTTGAACAATAATAAACTATGTTGTTTATGTTCGTTCGAAGCAATGTTTGAAGCTATTCACTGTAAATGCAAGCTCTTATGATTTATACAAGTAAGTGCAATAATTTAAATATATTACGTTATGATGTTTTGTTCATATTACGTTTAATTAATATAATGTTTTATTCATATTCATAACACAGTTTTTAGTTGGACCCCTTGTTGATTATGATTGACAGGGTACATATATTGTGGGTATTAACTTATCAAGAAATTAAAATATCTTTGTAAAGAGCACGATTTTCTGCTCCTAGGAATTAAAAGCAATTTCTTAAACAGTTTCTTTATTCATAAAATTTATTTTTGTCAAGCTTTTATGCACTTGTGGGTTTAGCAGAGTGCTAAGGCATGCAAACCCCAATAACATGTACACGCCATCTCAACAGCTTTGGTCCCCTTCGGGCCATCCTGTATAACATATTTACTTAATAAATTTTAATATTATGTATGCACATTAATTTGAACATGCTTGTACCTCATCTTGAGGAATGTTTTCAAAGACGATGCATGGCGATGTGAAACTGGACGAATCGATTAAGAGACGAACACTGTTCAAAAAACATATACTAGTCGCAAAATGTTTTAAAATGTTCTTAAAAATAAACTGCTTTTATAGTTAAACGTTGAGTTTAAAATAAACTGATTTCAAATTCTCGCATGAAAATAACTTTGCTTTCCTCTTAATGTAAAGATTTTAATATAATAAAAAAGAGTACGAATAAAAATACACTGAAATTATAAGCTGCCTTTTTTCATTTATATACGCAAAGATCGTACCAGTTTTTAATTTAAAGCAATATATTATAAAGCAAACAAATACATCAAACAATACATCAATATTAGAAACAATTACCTCGTCGGCGTCTTTGCCGGCATCGCCGCATCCAGTTCTGCTGGAAAAGTGTTGTGACTCTTATCACCATAGTTCATGTAATTTGTGTGCATCATCGTTCATAATGAAATGATAAGATCTCTGACTTTCAAGCATTCACATACCCTTTTCTAGATATATACTTAATAATGTGAACAGTAACAAACGAGTATTCCTTCCACTCGTGAGCTCATTTACTATTGTCATATAGTAAATGTCCAGGCCTTGTGACCCTGGAAGGGCACTTAAAAGGAAGAAATACACGCACACAAAAAATGTAAAGATTTTATTCATACATTACATAATCGTCATCATTAATAGACAAACAACTGTAATTAATATGTATGCACGTTCGTTTAACATAATAATAATATGTATTATTATTATTAATATGTATGTTTGTTTGTTCGTTTGTTCACGTTCGTTCGTTCGTTCGTTCGTTTGAACGAACGTGCATACATATTAATTACCGTTGTTTGTCTATTAATGATGACGATTATGTAATGTATGAATAAAATCTTTACATTTTTTGTGTGCGTGTATTTCTTCCTTTTAAGTGCCCTTCCAGGGTCACAAGGCCTGGACATTTACTATATGACAATAGTAAATGAGCTCACGAGTGGAAGGAATACTCGTTTGTTACTGTTCACATTATTAAGTATATATCTAGAAAAGGGTATGTGAATGCTTGAAAGTCAGAGATCTTATCATTTCATTTTTATTCCTGGCTACCGACTTCGGTCCTTTTATTTTTTATTTTATCGTTCATAATGTTTAACAAGACCTTCTAATAATAAGGCATCTTCGTAAGATTCTGTTGGGTAGGTGATTCGCATTGCTCGCCTTTGAATAGTTTCGAGATCTCTCGAAAGATACGTAGGGAGACCATCGTGATACACTGGGCAAGCATACTCAATTAGAGATTTGATGCAAGATTTGAAAAATTGTACCAATTCCAAACAACCCACTTTGTCGCGCTTTAATTGAGTTAAAAAGTACAATCTCTTTGTTTACGGTTCAACAAGAAATCCCCAAGTAATGTACCGAACTGTTGTGAGTCAACTGTTTTAATACAGCTGGTTTTAGTAAACACCCAACTGCGTATTCCTCAGCGACTTTAGAGAGTACTGGTTTCAGAGAGATTGGTCTTAAGTCTTTATTTACTTAGGTATTGGTACAATATCTTCTTCTTTCCATGAGGGAGTTAAGCGAGACTCTAAGAATGAACAGTTAATAATCGACATTACTCGTCATGCAAAAATATATTCGTTCTCTTTTAAAATCCAGCAGGGAATACCATCTGGCCCAGTTCAATTAATATTTGGATTTAATGTTAACAATGTCTGAAAACTGATTGATCTGTAACGGTTAATGGGGGTTCATTATCGGTAGCAAGGTGGACGTTAGGAGATAGAGGAGAAATGTCACTCACTGTGATGAGGAATGCGTTGTTGATAGATTTGCAATATTAGCTAGAGTCGGTCGACTGGGTCACAAACTATATGTTGTAGAATTGAAACTGTACTGTCACGTGCATGTTACTGCTGACATCTCACTAAGTTTCTTGATTTCCTTAATATTATTTATTTACTGTCACATGTTACTGCTGACATCCCATTAAGTTTCTTTATTTATTTATTTACAACCTGAAGGGCCACGTTCTTTCGTGCCTCGTACCCAGGCGCTTTAAATAATTATAGTACATGAAGCATTCAGGTAGGCAGGCGACACGCGAAGGGGCTGTTGGGAAGGATGCGTGCTGGGGAGCGCCTGGCAGTTCTTGTATACTGTCATGGCGGGAAAACATGGAATTTAATACAAAACGTTACCATATGACCATATCGTCATATACTCTGTGTGTAAAACCTTATTTTCTGACGAAGAGTCGAATTGAACGCCATTGGCAAATAATAATAAAGTTGTAGATGTTTGTTGACATGCAAAATGCGCGAAAAATTATGAGTAAATTACATGGCAAGTTAACCGTGCGAATATTTCGAATATGTCATTCGGTATTACATGGAGAATATTATAGAATGCTATCAGTTGCTTAGTATAAAACAGTAACAGAGACATGATTAGAAAGTCATATAATTTCTTTTGTATTAATAACGCCTTTAGCTGAAGGCTCGATCAGTCGATCACAATGCCAATGGCAACTTCTATTAAATGTATACTGTAAACAAAAGCCCAAGTAAATAAAAGTTTTATATAGTTATAACTTACAAATCTAGCTCCTGCAAGTCTAGTTCTTCAACGCTTCGGTTGTTGACATGTTAATATTGCAATTTCCATGGACTTTAAATAAGGCATATGTCATATATACCAAGAATAGCGAGTTTACGATTGACGACGCGCTGCACGAAGACGCCGAAGGGGGACTAGAGACTAGCGCGGCCAAGTTGTCTTCAATGTTTCGTGCGGCGTCTTCCCGCCTTTCACGACGCTATTTTGAAAATTCTACGTCGTGCTGACAACGTAGCTTGTTTCAAGGTTAGTTATTGCTTTTCTTCTTTTTTAAATATCAAATTCGATAAGTATCATTCTTCTTCTGTTTATATGTGTGCCCTGGTTATTTAAAGAGGGAAGAAATGGAGCTAAAGAAAAGGGAGATGGCAATGAAAGAAAAAGAAGCAGAAAGGGCATGGGAAAGTTAAAGAACAAGAAATAAAAAGTAAAGAGATGGAAGCAAAAAAAAGAGATGAGGAGTTACGTGCCAGAAATGAAAGTAATATGATTGCTACATTACAACAACAGCTACAACAGCAACAAGGCATGTTTATGCAAATGCAGCAGCAAAATAAACTGTTACTGCAATTGTTAAATAACAATACAAAGAACGAAGATTTACATTGAAATTGTTTACAATGTATACTACAGTATATAATTATTTTCAATAATTTAATTATTTAATTACACCTTATTGTTGAACAATACCGTATACTGAAGATTAATGTACATGTTACATTAAATATTGTTTGGCCAAAACATTTTGCAGTTATTTGTATATTTAATAATTACAGTACCTACCGTAATCTCTCTATTAGCCTCTTGAGGGCTTAGTCTTTTCAGGCACATTTGCAGGGTGCTTATTAGAGAAGGGGGCTTATTTATCTATGGAATGAAGTTTTATTGAAATAAAACAATGTGTTAAACCAACCATTGTTGTATTTAAAGGGAGTGCTTAATAGGGGGGAGGGGGGGGGGGCTTAACAAATTTCTTCATCTAAAAGGGGATATTTAGGCCCGAGTTATGCAATACTGGATTCACATCAGAGCGACATCAAATTTTACTGCTTCGAGGTGGATTTGGCACCTAAAATTATGATAATATAAGTATATAACATAATTAAACAAAAACTTCATGTATGAAAAGTTGTAATAGCAGACAAGACTGGAAAACACCTTAATTGATGTCGCTCCAATATGAATCCGATATTGTGTAACGGGGCTTTATTTGAGAGGGGCTTTATTTGAGAGGGGCTTAATAAAGAAATTACGGATAATAAAATTGCAGTGTTCTTGCAATAATGATCCATGTCCATAACAATTTTCTTACTGTAAGTACTCATTGAAGTTTGGTGGAGCAATCTCAAAGTATGCAGATGTTGTGTTCCCATACGGGCATGTAAGAGCATTTCTTAGAAGAGCACATACCACATAAAATTTGCCAACAGCACTTAGTCCAATTTTGAGGGTTTTTTTTTTAAGTCAATGAACTTAAAATAGTTTGCTATGTCCCCAAAAACCCATTCAACGAATACTCTAACTGTGCTCATTGAGCGATTGAACTCTTGCTGGTTTAAGGTTAACGCACCCCGCCTTAAAAAGGGACGCTGGAGGTGAACTCGATGGGGATAAGCTGGATCACCATACAAACAGAGTACTTCACCAGTAGGCGAATAAGAGTGCTCTTGAAGCTTCTTTAAAAGACCAGACATTGTAAGCATTCTGCTGTCATGTCTTTTTCCTTCAACTGGACCATACAAATTAGCTATTAATCCATTTGGTGCCACAACAGACTGATACTTTAAAGCATGTACTCGCTTGTGGCATGACTCATTGTAAACGTCTTTTTGATTCCGCTTTGGTCGACAAATTGGCCTAACCGTTCCATCAACAAATCCCCAGCAATTGTCAAGTGCAGCACCTTTATTATGTATCGCAGTCCCATACAGTTGTAGGTTTTCTGGAGACAACCACGGTTGGTCAAGGTCTTGAAACAGGTGTGAGTACCTCTCATATAGGTCATCAACTACAGTGTTGGTAATCATACACAGTTGTGGTACAGGCCGACCATTATAGCACCGGTAAACTTCTGGTAGTTTCAAGGAAAAAGCCAAATTGTAAGTATCATTTTTCTTGAAACGCATTTCAACTTCACACTCGTCGTCTCTCATATCCTCAAGGCTAAATTTTTCGTACTTCCAGTACGGAAAACCAATGTGTAAGTTACTGTGTTCGTTTTCTTCTAGCAACAACAATAATTCCTCATCATCAATCATATTTTCATCATACATCATAAAAAGTTGTTCCGCCATTTTGAATCAAAATAAATGTGCGTCGTGGTTTGGTCGTCGTGATTCGTAACTTAAAATATTCGAGAAGAGTGCGACGCTCCGACCGCGCTCGTTACCAGTTTTCTCTACTGCGTCTTCGTGCAGCGGGTCGTCAATCGTAAACTCGCTGATAACAGCGTGAATTCATACCCAGATAACAGAAGAATATTAACATTAGTCAATTCAACAAAAACAAGTAGCAAACTAGAGGGCACTCAGAGACTGCATACCTCCGCCCGTTACTCGGAAGTGAAACGCAACCTTGGAATTTCCTAAGAAATCCACTTTATAATTCTTAAACATAAAAGATTTCAGGCCCCCGCGAATTGAAATCGAATTGCTAATAGAACATATTACTGTTGTTGTACTGTACAGTACTTGTAAAATAAAAACTTTTTAAGTGTCATTAAATAAATGCACAAATTTTGCTTTATGCACTCGCGCGTGCAGTAATTTTCACAGTTGTGCTATTTTAAATTCCCAGGCAGCTAAAATCTTTTGTCTTTAAAACAATGTCGATTTCTTGGGAAATTCCGAGGTTGCGTTCTTTTTATACACCCTGTATTGAAGTAATCTAATGTTGTTAGAATTTGAATGGACTGGCACTTTGCAGAACGTAATAATGCGTAACTCCGTAAGCCTTGTTTTAGACATTGAATTTCGGTCGCGTGAAATGCAACTAAGACAATAGATAATGAAGGCCGAAGCTTAATGAGGTTTATCATCTCATTACTGTCTTAGCACTGAGTGCATAAATTATACACGTCCTAATTACGCATTCAGTAATATATTTTGTTAATTGACCGGGAAAAGCAAGACAAAATTTTGTTCATTTCTCGTTCAATTTTTAACCAAATTCAACCAAATTTTAATCAGTTCTTCCTTAGCCGATGGGAAATGCATTCAAAAAATTTCGTACGGATATGTTTGGTATTTCTTGAGTTATCGTGCTCACAGACAAACACACACACATACACACACACACACATACACACACACACACATACACACACACATACACACACACACACACACATACAAACCCAGATGATTACATAACCTCCTGGCGGAGGTAAAAACCCAGATGATTACATAACCTCCTGGCGGAGGTAAAAACCCAGATGATTACATAACCTCCTGGCGGAGGTAACAAACCCAGATGATTACATAACCTCCTGGCGGAGGTAAAAATCGTAAACGACAATGAAATATCAGAACTTGCGAGAAATCGACTTTCTTGCAAAAAATTGACCAAGAACTGACAGGCGTCTCGAATTTCAAGTGCACTCTTCACATCAGCCCCTTCGCTATCTCTCCCCACTACAATACTTCATGTAAACTCGTCATATGCGCATCACTGTTATAAATGACCGTCGTGGTGGGGGAATTTTCTGTTATGTAAAATATTATATTAATTGCATTCATTTAACAGAGTTGGAGAATGATGATTTTGAAGTATTGTGGGTTTTATTCAGACCTAATCGCCTGCCTCGTGGAGTTAATTCCATTGTTGTTGGAGTTTATCACCCCCCTGGATATGATAATAAAGATCTAATGAGTTATATCTAATCAACTTTAGATAGTATCCTTGACTTCTCTCCTAATGCGTCTATTATTCTGACTGGAGATTTTAATCTTTTTAACTATCGAGATTTGTATTCCTCATTTAACCTACTAGAAAATACATGCATGCAGAAACCCTCGCCTTGCTGACAAAACCATTGTATTTTCCGAACATGAAGTATCTAAAGTAGTTGTCATGGTAACACGATAATTTTTTTAGAATATTCTTACAAATGAAAAATCGCCTTAAAATATCACTTTTAATTACAAAATTATCAATTTCCCAGACATATATACGTTAGGTATGTTATTATACGTAATATAAGCTTCAATTTAAGGTAAAATTTAACCACAAACGCTTCGCAAAACGTTTTAAAATGTTCTTTATAAAACTAAACTGCCTTTAATTAAATGGCTTTATCAATAAACTTTGAGTTTGCAATAAAATGATTTCAAATTCTCGCATACAAATAACTTTGCTTTCTTTTTTTTAAAAAATTGAACATAATAAAAAAGGAAATCAATATTAAAAGATACACTGAAGTCTGAAATTAAAGGTAGGTTACAGTCCCTTCTGCGCATGCGCGGGCTTTGTTTACGTTTTTTTGTTTTGATCCACATTAATTATATAAGATGAAGTATATGACGAGTTCAAAGTAACATTCCACATAATTTGTGACCGAGGAGTGCAATGTTTGACAATACTTCGCTTCATTTCTTGTACATTTCTACACTGGAAATTTTTTAACACAATAACACAATCTTATACTGTAACCGTTTAACTGTAAACATCGTGAATAAAGTTATAAAGAGGCCGCTTTGAACGTTGTGTGACTTGCTATATCAACAGCTGGGGCGGTGAACCGAAATCCCGAAGGTGTGAGTTCGAATAATTTGTGTTTACCTTTGGAGTGTCTCATCATGAACTATATTTAATGCGGTATCAATCCCTCGAAACATGTTGCCAGTGTTGTTGTTGTCATTATGACAGAAGCGCTTGGCCTTGGGGAAAGCTTTTGGCTTGACGAAATTCGAAACAAGTGTGATTGAGAATATGGTTCAGTGGTTGCAGTTCCTGTCTTCGTGGCAAAGCCAAGGGCGAAATTTTTGACCGTGCAAAAGCTGGATAAACAGCTTTTGTTCAAGCTCGTGCGCGCTATGGAGACGATTTCGTTATAAACAACAAAAGAGTTCAATAGGTTGACAGTGACGAGAGTACGAGACGCTAAGATTATATTCAAATTTTTTTGTGTTATAAATATGTATGTTTAACTTTTGAAATTATGAACTGGAAGTATGAATTCATTGATATTACTCTCATATTGACACTAAATGATGATATTCTTGTGAAACTGTATTATCTAATAGTAATATTAACTTAAACAATTCTGGTCAATCTAGTGATCACGTTAGTTCATGAAAGTACTGAATATACTAAATATAATTACAGTTTGTGACATGAATTCAGGTAAGCACCATTCACATAAGAACCTATTTAGGCTAACTTGGAAAAAATCTAGGTTCTTATTATATGCAGGGTTTTACTGTGTTGTTTGATTTCATGTCACAAAACAGGCCATGGGCATGGCAGCTTGTTCTGACAATATATATATGGGATGGTGCCACTCTTTGTGACACAAGATCAGGGAATCATAGTACAATATGAACTGGCTTGTGTTTCAGATTGCTTTGTGTAGGAGGCAATCCATCTAGGAGAAAGAAAGCTCGGATTTTCATTGATCAGTGTTCATTGATCAGTGTTCTGGATCATTTTCATTACTTTGTGAAGAGTTTATTTTCTTTGATTTATATACATTTTTAGATTTGATTTGTCTTCATGTGATAAAATAAGAACATGAAATGCTAGCCTAAACAAATTCTTATTTAGGGTGTCTATTTGACTAAATAAAAAATTTAGCCTGACAGGTTCTTAAATTGTAGGTTCTTATATGCAAGCTTTTAGTCACAATTAGGGTGTAAAAATATATTAGTAATTATTTGAGTTTGTTTACATCATATAAGTTTCTGTGATCAAAATGTTTTATAAACTAAATGTCTTAGGCGGTGTTTATATGGAGGCGAGCCAGCCCGTTTACCTGAGCTAATTTAATTTAATTTTTAAACGTCAATTTTTAAACCTTACACCAAACTGGTGTGTTTAGTTAATCCAACTACGAATCAAATTTTATAATCGCTGACTTTTTAACAGCTATCAGTACCGAAAAATTCTTACTTTTGCTGAATTAACGTCGGCAAAAATTTGTCGGCCTGGGAGGTTGACATGTCGGCATTTAGGTCGGCATTGCCGAATGCGGTTTCGAGGACTGTAAACTGCTTTGATTAAAATATACTTTGATCAGAGAAACTTTTTATGTGTTTCTATTAAGTGAGCACAAGTTGTCCATGAGAAGACAGTCAAAGAAAGTAAAGCACGGTCAAGTAGATTAATTTATATCATTTATCACTGACAAGAAACACTGTATAAATAGCCATCCAAAACATGTTGACTCCAAATTGCTCATTAACACTCTTTCATTGACAACTCCTACTCACAAGTATCATATCTTTAGGCCTTAATTATATGGGTTTCAGTTTGTAAATAAAGGAGATAGAACAGTTCGTATGTAACGATAGTGTATAATTAAAATTTAAAATAGTAAATAAAGAGAATTTTATAGTCATTAAAACCTCGATTGATGGGCTTCAACAAGCGATTTCACTGAAGTATCCACAGTGAAGGGAGTGAATAGCAGCTATGTTGGGTGAAATGTCCAATCCTTCTTGGATTCTTTTCTTGAAAACCTTTAGTAGAAGATTGAGGATGTAGGTATATCATGGAGAAACGCAGACAGAAATGGCACGCTCTCCATCGAGGAAAACAATAAAATAGATACACTTTGATACACTTTGGAAGCATCCCTGCTAGCGTTGTATTCTTTCCTACTAGTCATGTTGCCTCAAAAACTCTTTATTTGAAGGATTGTCGCTCAAAAAAGTTCAATATAGTTTGGAAACTTCTAGCTTCACTCCTTCGCTTGCGAAAAAAACAACGCGCGTGTTATTGCCAGAAATGAGACTGGACCGAGTATAAACCGAGATGCCCAACTTCCGGTGGAGTCCCCAGGCAAAAACAATCACAGACATGCGCAGAAGGGACTGTAACCTACCTTTAATATACATGCTATCTTGTTTAGTTGTTTCAAAAACGCAAAGCCAAAGGACGTCGGGTTTTAAAACAATTATAAAATCAATATTTAAAACAATCTTACCTTTGTTAACGTCGGCTCCATTCTTTTAGCCGCTTCTTTCGGCCTTTCTTTCTTGAAATTTGCAAAATCTTGCAAAAATGCGAGCAAAAATGAGATATATTTGCAAGAAATCTATCAATCATCAAATCAAGAAATGTTTGCTATTTCGCTGTCGTCATTCAGTCGTTATAATGCAAACTTTAAATTCGACCAATCAATGTCTGCTATTCATGACAGTCCGCCATATTTTTGAGATCAGTGAGGATGACCACCCACGCACAGTGACCCACGCCCGCGATATTTGATAAACTTTAGACTTCGCTAATGCTTTTGTTTCCCCGGGTGTAAATAGCCGGGGGGAATTAATACCCTCGCACGGCGCTTCGCGCCGTCGGTTCGGCGACAACAACTTGTTAAAGTACCGACAAGAGGTCAAAATATACTTGACCTGGTCTAACCAATCTCCATAAATACCATAATCAACCTGAAACCTTACTTCCAATTGGCCACAATGTAATACTTCTATCTCCCAAGACAACTAGACAAAAGGGAAAGAAATCAAAAGTGCTTGTGCGTGATACCTGCGGTGCCAAAAGACACTTGTTCTTGGAAAAATTAAAAAACGTGAACTTTACTCCAGTTTTGTATCAACCATCGTGTCAACAGAGGTATGAACTTTTTTACTGTATCTTGAATGACGTCATTGATAAACGGGAGTTATCTGTCCAACCTACTATCACTGAAGTATCGGATAAATACAGAGTTACTGTGGATGGAGTTAGACTGGAATTATCTCGGGTTAACCCACGTAAAGCTGCAGGCCCTGATAATTTTCCAAACTGGATCTTGAAGGACTTTTCAGATATTTTAAGTCTGCCGCTCTGTTCCATTTTTAATGCGCCCATTGAAAAAGCCTACTTACCAACAATATGGAAATCAGCTGACGTCATTCCTTCCCCTAAAACAACCCCAGTTAAGGACGCCGCCACTGATCTAAGACCAATTTCATTAACGCCAGTAATGAGCAAGATTGGGGAATCCTTTATTTATAAGTGGTTGTTAGAGGCAATTGAAAATAGAATAGACCCAAACCAATTTGGTGCAATAAAGAACTCATGCACCACGGACGCCTTGAATACACAAATGATTTCAAGCTTTTGTTGAAACTGGATCATTAGTTCGAGTATGCTTACTAGATTTCTCTAAAGCATTTGACAAAATTAACGATAATTAATAAATAAGCAGGGCCGCCGAGAGGTTGGCGGGAGCCCGGGACAAATTTTTTTGAGGCCCCTATCAAAAAAAAATTTCCGGAAAAAATTTTTCCCGGAAAATTAAAACAACCTCCCCTCCGTCGCCAAAAAATTTTCGGTCAGTGTGCCATTTTAGGGGTGAAAAATTTTTTCAGGAGTAAAAATTTTTCCAGACGAGTACGTTGCAATTGCATATCTCATTTTTTTATGCCAAATTTCGGTACTTAGCCCAAGAAAACAGATATCTGAACCTTTGCGCGGAAATATTTAACACACAAAAAAGACTGGAGCCCAACAAAAATTTTTCAGGGGCCTCCAGCACCTATGGGCCCGAGGCAATTTGCTTCCCCCCCTGCCCCCCTTTCTGCGGCCCTGTAAATAAGTTGAGGGACATGAATATTCATACTGTATTGGTCAACTGCATCATTGCATTCTTATCTGGTCGTTGTCAACGTGTGAAGGAGGATGTACATCTTGTTGGATTGATGTCAAGGCGGGTGTACCAAGGAACTAAGCTGGGTCCACTACTATTCCCGATTTTGATTAACGATTTCAAACCAACCAATGACATTACAAAATTTGTTGATGATTCTTCAATCGTTGAGGTTGTGTTGCAGAATACAATATCTAAACTAGACCAAACTTTATCTAAAACCAGCGAGTGGGTTGATCGTAACTACATCATGGAATTAAATGGGAAAAAAAACAAAGGAATTAAGGATTACATTTTCAGACCATAATTTTGATCTTGGTAATCAGTTATTGGTAATCAGTTATTGATTAACAACGAGCCTGTAAGAGTTGTCAGTAAGGCCAAACTTTTGGGTATTACCCTCTCAAATGATTTAAAATGGAATGATCATATTCAAGATATCTGTTCCAAAGCTCAGTAAACGCTTATATTTTCT
Organism: Paramuricea clavata; assembly: GCA_902702795.2. NCBI lineage: Eukaryota > Metazoa > Cnidaria > Anthozoa > Malacalcyonacea > Plexauridae > Paramuricea > Paramuricea clavata. Next base: position 17,616 of record CACRXK020002914.1, on the reverse strand, counting down.
AAGAATCATACGACGAGCGGGTTTTGATGTTGTAGACTTAATAAAAGTTTATTGCTGTTACAATCGACGAGTTTTGGAATATAATAGAAACCCTATGTTGTAAATATTTTAACCGTGTAAATAAGCCAAGCAATCGCCTTTTTAATCTTTTACAAATTAGTAGTGAAAATCAATATAACTTGCGCAATGATCGCCTTCCTTCTATTAAGGCTAAAACTGAACGGTTTATAGAAATAGTTTTATCCCATATGCAATTAGAACTTATTCGTATTTTTAGCAATGATATATCTAAATACATTATCTATCTCAGTATCTATGTATAAATGCAGGGAGCCTGCTTAATTAAACATTTTTTCGTCATCAAAAATGAAAAATCTTGACAAACAACGCGTTTTTCGACACACAATTGGTCCTTCCCTTTCCTATATGTTATCTTGTCTTTGTGCATTTTATATAGTGTCAAAAATGTCAATAGCTCAGGCCTTAAGGCTGCTTTACAGTCAAGCGTTTTTCATACGTGCGGTGTACGCACGGAAATGTTTCAATCTTTCAAAATTTTATGACATATAGCTGCAAAATACCTGAACACTTTAATCAAGGATGCACAAAACTAAATGCTGTATATACATTCAATTTTTCATCAGTAACATTTAAAAGGGTTAAACTTGTCCGGGCATACATGCACGCACGTAAAACAGCCTTAACATGCAATGACATGAAAATGATGAATATAGAGAGCATTTGTCTGTGCTGAATATGCTTTAGTTGAGATAAATTAAAACTCGGTTTTGTGATACAGTAAACTGAACTCTGAGCCACCTTAAACTTGCCCGTGCATGAGTACACGCACGTATGTAAAACGCTTAACTGGAAAACATCCTTAACAATGGCAATGAAAATTGTCATTATAGAAACTATTATTTAACTGCACATAATAATTATGCTTTACTTGAAATAAATAAAAACTCAATTTTTGTCAGTGATCCTGCAAACTGAACTCTTTACTCTTCAGTGAATTTTGAAGGCGCGTACTACTCATTAAAGAAAACATTTGCCCGAATTTTACTCAGTCTGAACTAAAATATACAATATTATATTTTTCACTGTATAGGTGCAAGCAATGATCTAAAGCTAGCCATCTGTGCACACTCAGTCAGAACTTTGACAGTTCACGACATATATTTAAGCCCGTTTCAAGTAGTTACTGAAAGACATGCAGTTATGCAAATTCAGCATGCAAACTTTATTTCGGCTCTGAAGTGTTTGTCATTTTCGTCGTTCTCAAAAGACGCAGTGGCATATTTAAAATTTTAATTAAACTGACATTTTTGTCTTTATGTTACTCCAAAAATAATATACCATGCCCACTATAAGACCGGTATATTGCGTTTTTTTGACTAATAACGCGTAATTGCGTAATAAGTGTACAAGTTGCACGGGCAGGTTGGACAGGTAAAAATGGTGAAAAGTTTCAGTATCATAATTTCACAATTTATGTAATTACGAATTTTTGCAACAATACACCAAGTAAGATATGAGTTTAATGTTGATTTTATTTACAATGTATAAGCGGGTTTACACCAGATCAGTACGTGTATCTTAAAATGGTCTAGTGTAATTATACACCAGTTTCAATGTAGATTTACACTAAGTAAGCATTTATATTTTTTATACCACACCGGTGTATATTTACACTATCGTGGACTCATGGTGTTATCCCATACACAAGAATTGGGTAAATTTACACTTGTTAAGGGTACATTTACACTGCAATAATAGTTAATACATTAGTTTCTACTTCACCGCAGCTCAGTGTACTTTAACGCATTCTAGGTGTAAAGATACACCAAGAAAAGTGTAAATTTACACTTCGCAAGTGTTGGCATATTTTACACTGAATAAGTGTATATATATTTACACTATCGCAAGGTGTAAATTAACAGGGAAAAGAGGTCATGTTACACCGTTATAATGTATATCTACATCGAATTAGGTGTAAATAGTATATTTTCTACTTTACACAAGTGTTACCGAGACACTAAAATAGTGTAAAGCTACACTGTGGAAGTGTAATGTACGTTACACTCGAACGGTGTTTAATTCCGCGTTACACCTAATTAGTGTAACGTTACACCTTTTTTGTGTTGCCGCAACACCGCAAGATTTACAGTCTACCGCTGGATCAACCTATACATAACAGAGTTATCTGTTAGGGGATAACTGTGTTGTGTGTAGGTTTTTCATATGTAGGTTTTTCATATGTAGGTTTTTCATATGTTTTTTTTGTGCATGATTTTCATATGTAGCTGTAAGCTACTGGCCAATCAGAAGACACATAGTGACTATAAATTTTAATTTGTGATACTGTAAACTGACCTCTTCAGTGAATTTTCAAGGTGTATATTACTCATTAAATTCATTTGCACGAATTTTACTCTAAATTTAAAATTAATGTACAATATTATATTTTTCGCAGCATAGATGTGAGCAATGAGCCAAAGCTAGCCACATATCCGCACTCAATCAGAAATTTGACAATTCCCGACATATTTTTAAGCTCGTTTCAAGTAGTTAATGACCGTTATTACAAACTCAGCATGCCGTTAACTTTATTCCAACTCTGAAGCGTTTGTCGTCTTCGTCGTTCTCAAAGACATCCAGTAGCATATTTCAAACTTTAAACTCACATCCTTTTCTTTATAGTTCTCAAAATACAACCATGACAAACAATTCAATGCATTTCCCTACAGTACCTAGGGAAATTCTTCTTCCATCGATTGTATTTAAATTCATCGCAATGATTATTGGAGTTTTGGGAAATATCACAATTTTAATTTATACAATTTTTATCAGCAAAGAAAAGACAGCGACATCTTACTTGGTAGGAAACTTGGCACTGGCAGATCTTCTCGTGTGTTTAACACTTTATCCAATATGCATCATTGAATTGATACAGACTATATTAAACATTGATAGTAATCAGGATGTGTTTTGTAAGTTAAGTCGTTCTACCATCTGGGCATTTCTGTTTGCTTCCATGGCTGCACTTCTCGCAATAACTGTTGATCGTTATTTATATATTGTAAAACCTCTGATGTATCCGCTGATTGTGACCAAACGACGAGTTTTTCTAGCTATTTCAGGAATTTGGCTGACTACGTGCTGTCTTTTAATTGTTTTACTGGTTAGTTATAGATATGACTTCAAAATAAGGAGCTTCTGCCACAATAAAAATAGTAATATATATCATCATTTGATTCATAGTTTCATTACCGAGTTGCCACTTACTTTAATAACGACTATTAATATCCGTATTTTAATTGTTGCGAAGAAACAGCGAAAACGTATCTTGGCTGAAACAGCGCTACCCGTTACAACTTCCAATGGACAACCTGCAAACAAAATGTCGGCTATACATCGATTTTTTCGCGCTCATAAAGCAGTTAAGACATTTTCTATTGTGGCGACAGTGTTGTTTTTTTGTGTCCTCACTCCAACTGTGGTTGGAATAGTCCTACACTATTCCTGTAGCGAGTCATGCAAACAGATGTGGTACGTAGTTTTTCACTATGAATTTTTTGGAATAAATTCAATCGTCAATGCTTTCTATCTATGGAATGAGACATGTGAAATATAGAAAAGGTTATCAACATATTATTTTTAAAATACTTGGCTGTAAGAAACTCACAAACTGATCGAGGATTCTGCCTCATAACGGACAAAATTCAACCTCTTCAGTATTTATGGCGCGGCGCTTGTGAAAATAATTAAGAACAAGCAATAATATGTAGATGAACTTGTCTGCCTGCAAACGGCTGGAACTCAATGGAGCAAGTTAAATTATCGATGATTACTGCAATTCTAAAATAAATAATCAAAATAGAAATTTTTGTTCGGAATCCTGAGCATACAGTACTTCAACTACATCGGTAGCCTGCATGGCAGGCGGTACGTAGGAAATACCGCCTGCCGCAAAACTGGGTGTAAATGAACTACCGCCCCTGAAGCATCAAAGCTATTTATAGATGTCATTAAGTAAATATTCAAAATTAGCCACTCCCAAGTTGCTCCCAAGTCCCAACTGCCCAACATAAAATAAATTCCTTGATTCTCATCACCGCCCGACTGAATTTTAAAATCCTCGTGAAATGTTTTATATTTTGTTATACAATATAAATGTACCGCCCGACAAAATAATTCAAGACAGTTAATTTTTTTATATTTTATATAGGGTTTTTATTGCCATTTTAAACTTCCAATTTGAAACAAACAGAATTTTGAATGAAATTTCATTGTATTTTAAAGAAATTCAGTCATTCTGTCATTGTTCGTGGAGATACGAACTATTGATATATAAATTATATAAATATAAAATATAAAAAATAAACCTCCCACTGTCTTCGACATTTCAAAGTGTAGACTGTGTCTAGTGATGAGAATCAAGGAATTTATTTTATGTGTTAATATAAACCAAGCCCGTTTAGCTGCCTTAAAACGGTGGTTTAATAAGGTCAAAATACAAAGCATGCAAGTCTACTATAGATTCATCATCAGTCAACAACCAAACTGAAAGTTTTGAACCTTATAGAACGATAGTTTTTACTTTGGAGTCTTTGGAGGTTCGTATATCTATCAAGTATCTTTGGTTCAGAACATGACGGGCCTATATGAAAATCCCACCGTTCGATTCAGTGAAGAAATATCTCCTAATTTCTATCGATAGTTTTAGTAAAATGTCAACATTATTGCGATTTATGGTCTTTGAAAGTCAAGCGAGATCGTATATTATCAAATTAATACGCATGTAATTGTCTCATTTTATTAACTATGTCTGAACGAAAATATAGACTAGCCCATACCTTTCGCTGATCATAACTTCAGCCCCTTCGGACGTATCTTCTTTGTTAAATATTCTTGTACGAATCGCTATCAAAAACACTACTTAGAGTGTTATTTTTCAGCTTGTATCTTTAAATTTGCTTCTTTTATTATGGTATTCCATTTCTGGTCTGACTTGACGTGAACTAATTTCAAAACGTCAAAACATTTGGTTAATGATTAACATTTAACTGAATTTAGCCGTTGATTGACAACTACATAAAAATACTAACCAATCCGTTTTTTCCGTTCACCAGCGGACGGGTAATTCAAAAACCCCTAGTTTTGCGGCAGACGGTATTTCCTTTGCTTCCCTAATTTTCGCTGCCCGTAGAAATACCGCCTGCCATGCAGGCTACTACATCGGTACACGACGCTATCATTTTTCTATTTAAGTTCAAATTATCGACGCAACCTCACAATCGCAGTTTCGAACCGCGCAACGATTTCATTGCAAACAGCACTGCCTCGGCACGAACCGAACTACTGCACGAACTGCAATCAGCATGAAACTTCACGAAACGAAACGCTAAACTAAACTAAATGTTAATTAAGTTACATTCAATGTTAAGCATTCAGGGGCCGGTTCTGTTATATGCATAGCAAAAGTTAATGATAGTGGTGAAATCAGAATTATTGATTTTAGAGTCCGCGCGGGGTAATCATTAATTAGGCCAAAATATCGAGAGATTGAAAGAAATATTAATAAAACGAAAAATTAAACGATTAATCAACGATTATCGAATCTGATAATAGAAAGGACATTTCTTGGTAATATAATATTTGGGGGTTTATTTTGGTCGTTGTTGTAAACAATTAAATTTTAAGTTCTTTGTATGTTTGCATGGCGATAAAATATATAATCGGTTTTTTCTGTGTTGATGTTGTGTACTCAGGTGAATATGATATTTGTGATGTTACTCTGGGTATATATCCACACCGGACGAACTTGAAAAATATGCCCGGCCACGGTGGGATTCGAACCTACGACCTTTGGAATACTAGCCCAATGCTCTTCCAACTGAGCTACGCGGTCAGGACGGTTCGAGTAAGTGATATTTCGGAACAGAATCTAGTTCCTTCGATACCAATGTAATCTAGCAATATATATATAATCGTTTTGTTTGTGGAAACACCACGTAAATTTATTACTGCAAAGGTTTTGATCCGTAAGCTCGGATTGTTTCGAGCTCTTTGCACACATAAAGACAACGTAAATGAATCTCAGAAACCTGGTGTGTACCGCATTCCTTGTGAATGTGGTCTGGTTTACATTGGTGAAACTGGTCGTAATCTCTCAGTACGTCTTAAGAAACACAAGACGAATTGCGAGAAAGCTGAGCAAGATAAATCTGCTGTAGCTAAACATACTTGGATTTACGACCATCTTATAAAATGGGACGAAGCACCATTTTGGCGAAATGAGAGAGTCAATTGAAATCGAGAAGCACAATACTATAGATCAGAAGGGAAAGCCACTACATAGTACGTAGCGTGCTCTCTTTAATGTGCAAAACTAATTTCTCTTGTCTTAGATGCGTATTTCTTCTTGTCTTGGAATCACTTCACTACGTTAGAAATGACGCAGTTGATGTGCCGTTTAATTAAATTTCAAATGATGCGAGCCAACAGATCACGACACTTTTGTATAAATTATAAAAAGAGCGTGTGAATTAAACAAGTCGCATATTATTATCACTGATAAAGATCCGAGCTTACGGATCGAAAACTTTGCAGTAATAAATTTACGTGGTGTTTCCACAAACAAAACGATTATATAATAAAATTTTAGTCAAGTGGCTGCCAAATTGACCCCTAACTTCTAAATTTCTGATCGTATAAACTTGATTCAAATATTAGTCTAGGACCTGTATATGAGTTTGTATGCATTTCATTTAGGACAGATAATCTCAACTGTTTTAGGGCAAGTTGACCATGACGGTCAACATGGTAACGCTGCCCGAACCCCAATCCGGGACGAAACGTCCGAAACTGACCACACCCAAAAACGACGCTTTTGCCATACTGCTATCTACCAAACCATAAAAGCTTTGGCTATTCTGAGGTGCTTATATGGTTCAGAGATGGTGGTTTTAGGGGTGGTCATTGGTAAGTGTGAAATGCCTAGCACTAATATTTCACAAGAAAATGACCATGCAATAATCATAGTTAAACGTCAATTTGTGGCTTGCAACTTCAGATAAACAACAGTGGACTTACATTACCTTTTTCCCTAAATATTTTCGATAAAAACATAATTGGTACTTATTTAAATATATTATCACTGGTTTGGTATAAAATAGTTAATATTTTCTGACCGAAATAATAATTTGAAATGTGCCTACCTCCTGCAAATGGCGTATTTGGCCAAGTTTTCCACTTTACTCCGCTGTTTATCGGCAATCTCGTCGACATCCTACAAAAACTGTAAATCATCTCAGACATAATGGTATCAAGAACATTTTAAACAAGTTTCAACTTGGTTTCAAGTAGATCATACCTGTTTAACCATCGACAAGGTAAATCCACAACTTTGTCCAAATTCGGCGCCATTTTGTCATCCCCGCATGTCGGTTGTCAACAATTCAGCATTGTTACTCTTCCATCCAAGCCATTTCCATTCCACTAATAATAAATTTAACCCATTATAACGGTAGGAAATTAAAAAATCTAAACAAAATATAAGAAATGAGTCATTTTATCACCCTGTAAAATGTTGTTTACGAGTCCTCCGAAACATTTCGTACAAATCTCGCGTGGTTTAGCACCAGGGACTTGGCAGGGGGAGAGTAGAGACTTGAAAAAGGAAAGCCCACACAGTATGGTAAAACCCAGGGACGCCGGAAAGTCGATAATTGGGGGGTGGGCAGATATTCATCCCCGAGCCGACGGCGCGAAGCGCCGTGCGAGGGTATTAATTCCCCCCGGCTATTTACACCCAGGGAAACGAAAGCATTAGCGAAGTCTAAAGTTCATCAAATATCGCGGGCGTGGGTCACTGTGCGTGTTTCGGTGGGTGGTCATCCTCACTGATCTCATAATATAGCGGACTGTAATGAATAGCCAACACTGATTGGTCCAATTTAACACTGCTAAAGACTGCTGTAAACATACATGCGATAGTCTAATACATGTACATCAGTAACCTTTAAACACTTTTAAAAAACAAAACATGATATTAAAGCTTATTACATCAACATAATAACAAGAAACACTAAATGTCAATATTACGAAACATTATTTATCATTTGGTAAGTTCTGTTACCTAACGCAGTATAAAACGACTAGTCCTTCTTCCTAACGAGCTCATTCCTTCAAGTCTTAATTAATGGTCCTGTTTCTTGTGGTTCAGCAGATACTCTTTCCTGCTCCTCTTCTTCATCTTCACTTTCATCATCCCCGTTAGCAAGCCTACTCAGCCGGATGGCTTCGTTGGGAGACAAAATAACATTTCAACTGTCTTCAAGTAAGAAATTGTCCACCTTTGCTAAGATGCAGTTCGGCGAGTTTTCCATTGATATGTCACCGCAAGTGTAAATCATTGGATCTGTTGTTTGATTAAGCCACTGAAATTTTACAGCGTTGCTCATGTATTTTCTAGTAGCCAATTCGACATAAATATTTTGCATCAGTACGGCAAGTCAATAGGGGGACAATTCTCTCCTACGATTATGTCTAATTGCAATTACATCATCTTTTAAGTAGACCACACACACTCTTATTGTTGTCTGTGCTTTGTCCTCAATGTGCACCATCGGAAACAAAACACACAGTTGTTACATATCGGGTATGTCTGATGTATTTGAGATGACTTACGGACGCATACTCAGGGTGCACGGCAAGGTACCTGTCTGTTAATTCTTTAGTCTTTGAGCGGACATTTGTTTGTCGAACTCCTCTTCCATGTTCTTCGATAAAATTTTTCATCACTCTGCTTCTTCTCGTTTGTCTTCTTTGGCATCCCCACTTTCTTTTTGTGTGGAAGATTGTCTGCTGGCCCTGCCAGATAAATTTGGTGGTTCTTCGTTAATAATCTTCTCGGGATAAAACGAATATGGGCCAGTGAAGTAGCTGAAGTGTTTCTCGGGTAAATCCAAAGCATGCTAACTTCAACACAGTGAGCTCGCTTGTGTGCGTATTCTGCAACGCATACCTTTAAAGAAAGTCTCTACGCTTAATGTTGTCAGGCTTGTGAAGCGAATCTTGTTGGCCAATTCCTCATGATTAATCTCCATCAACGTGTTTAGTAGACCGGTGAGTGGGTCTAAGACAATTTAAAATGATCGTCTCGTTGTTCGCTGTATAACCATGTCTGGGCCGTTTGTATTTAACTTCCCCGTCCTAACTCTAGCTTCGTCCTCTAGATTAGCAAAGAAGGCAACAACTTCCTGTACAATTCTCAGGTAGTCGTTGTTTATTATGGGTAACTTCTACTGTTTTGCCTTTTTATCAAGCCTAAACAGATTTGCGTATTTAGTCATTTCTTGTTGGAGTGGAATCAGCCCTACTGCTGAAATGACAATGACCCTTCCAGATCCTTATCCATAACAAGCACTTTTGAAACGCCTTGGTACTGAGTGCACTCCTTTTGCAGGCTTTTTAATAATTCTGGTATTCTACATGTTTAAATATGTACTTCCATATATCAGCCTCCTAGAGTTTATAATTCACCTCTATAGCTTCATATTAAAGATGAAAAATAAAAATGATCGGTTATTATTTATATTTCACTGTATATACTATTAAATTATACCTGACTAACCTGAGAATTGAACAACGGCAACGCTAAATATTTATGATATTTAAATCTCAAAGGGATATAAAAGGGACGATACTGAGGGTGGAAAATGGGGGGGGGGGTATGGGTCACGTTTCACAATGAAAACAAAAGCCGTTTTACCAATTCACGTATCTCAAAAAAGCAATTTCACATTTTAATAAAAATAACATAATAATAATACTTAAGTTTATTAATAGTATGCTTTATTCATGGTACAGCATCTACGCTTTAGGTTATCTCACTTCTCTGCCTGGCAGTTAAAAATTGCATTATAACTTACATGTTTCAGTGACGTGTATGTGCGACGACCTCCAAAAGGACCAACAATCAACATTTAATTTGTACGACTTTTTCATATTAATAAATAATAATATGTATATATTTGTCGCTACAAGAAATTAAACAAACGTTTGTATGATTGTATTTAGCTTTTAGTATATTTTATGCAGCCTTCTTCTATTTTCGTGAAATAATTCATCTCCCCCCCCGTTACTTTGTCACGCGATATTTGTACGGAATGTTTTGAATGACTCGTGAGCAAAATTTTGCAGAGTGATAAAATGGCGCATTTCTTATATTTTGTTTAGATTTTTTAGTTTTCTACCGTTATAAAGGGTTATAAATTTATTATTAGTGGAATGGAAATGGCTTGGATGGAAGAGTAACAATGCTGAATTGTTGACAACCGACATGCGGGGATGACAAAATGGCGCCGAATTTGGACAAAGTTGTGGATTTACCTTGTCGATGATTAAACAGGTATGATCTACTTGAAACCAAGTTGAAACTTGTTTAAAATGTTCTTGATACCATTATGTCTGAGATGATCGTTTACATTTTTTGTAGGATGTCGACGAGATCGCCGATAAACAGCGGAGTAAAGTGGAGAACTTGGCCAAATACGTCCATTTGCAAGAGGTAGGCACATTTTAAATTATTATTTCGGTCAGAAAACATTAACTATTTTACACCAAACCAATGATGATATATTTAAATAAGTACCAATGTTTCCATCAAAAAGATTTAGGAAAAATGGTAATGTAAGTCCACTGCTGTTTATCTGAAATTGCAAGCCACAAATTGACGTTAACTATGATTATTGGATGGTCATTTTCTTGTGAAATATTAGTGCTAGGCATTTCACACTTACCAATGACCACCCCCCAAAAGTACCATCTCTGAACCATATAAACACCTCAGAATAACCAAAGCTTTTACGGTTTGGTAGATAGCAGTATGGCGAAAACGTCGTTTTTGGGTGTGGTCAGTTTCGGACGTTTCGTCCCGGATTGGGGTTCGGGCAGCGTTACCATGTTGACCGTCATGGTCAACTTGCCCGAAAACAGTTGAGATTATCTGTCCTAAACGAAATGCATACAAACTCATATACAGGTCCTCGACTATATTTTCCGATAGCTTGTTTCTCGAGGATTAAAAATCTATAAAATTTACCTTGTCTTGGAGCAGCAAGTATAGGAAATTTTAAAGAACAAATCAATTTCGCGCATTGAAATTAAGTGGTCTTAATTTATCTACAACCGTTTCCATTAAACCTGGTTCAACTGGTCGTAATTTATCGGCGATCTATTGTACTCTTTTCCAATAGACAAAGCATTTTACACACCAATGATCACAGACAATGGAAATCCCCGATTCTTACGACCAGTGTGAACCAGGCATTAACGTTCGCTTTGCCCGCGCGGGGTGAAGCGTTCATTGTTTTTGAAGCCAGTCACGCCCGCGTGAGCAGATTTTCAAAGCCCACTCCGCCCACACGGGCAAAGCGACTGCAATGGAAAATTGCCTTAAAATGCTAGCCGATGCCAGGGCCTTCTCAGCACAAAGGTCCTGAGGACGAGGTTGATGGTCAACTCCAAAAAAAAACACAGTTACCAGACCAAGTTAACTTTCATTGTCAACCCTACTGACTTGTCCATAAGCTGCAAAAGGGTTCTTTATACAAAGTATCTTCAAAACAATTCAGTACAATTCAGTTACCCAAAAATTCGTTAGATTTCCTTGATTCCTTTTTTCCCTCTTTTTCCCCTCTTTGATACTTCTTTGTTCGGTCAAAATATCCTTGAAAAGTAAATTTCCTTGACATCCAACTTGCTGCGAATGTAAGTCGAATGCCATTTATAGACATTAAAAAGGACTAAAAAATGCGACCGATTACTGTCATGACTGACGCTAAAGTTTAATGCCAGTTGAAATAGTGAACAGTCAGTATTGTTTGATTCTAATTTTTAATAGTTTACTTAAAAAAGGACTAAAAAGTCACTAAAAAACTTAACGTCCCTTATTCTTGTCCCGCCTCCCTCCCGCCCTCGCTTGACTCCCGCATCCCGTTCAGTCTTCTCTCGCTTCCGGCCCACCATCGGCGCACCTCCGGTCTACCTAACGCCCACCTCTCGCACCAGTGACCTTTAATAACCTCACTCTGAATAACAGAGGGCAAGACAAAGTTTGTCTTGTCAATGTTCAATTACTTTACAATATTGGCTGCAATGACCCCAAGGGTTTTGTTTGTAGCCTTCTGTGCGCACTTAATATGACACATTTTTTGAACTCACTTCAAGTAGTGAATAGTCATATACAAACTCAGCATGCACGTTTTGAATTTCTGAGTGTTTATCATTTTCCATTTGTCGTTCTTTAGAGACGTCCAGTGGGATATTTGAAACTTTAAACAGACATTCTTGTCTTTATATTCCTCAAAACTCCAACCATGGAAAACAATACAACGACGTATGTTACCACAGTACATAGCAAGATTATTCTTTCATCAATCGTGTTTAAATTCATCGCAATGATTATTGGACTTTTGGGAAATATCATAGTTATAATTTATACAACTCTCCTGATTAAAGAAAAGACAGCGACATCTTACTTGGTGGGAAACTTGGCACTGGCAGATCTTCTGGTGTGTTTAACATTTTATCCAGTATGGATCATCGAGTTTATACAGACTATATTGAACATTGATAGTGATCAGGGTCTGTTTTGTAAGTTAAGTCGTTCTACCATCTGGTCATTCTTATTTGCTTCAGTAGCTGCACTTCTCGCAATAACCGTTGATCGTTATTTATATATTGTAAAACCTCTGAAGTATCCGCTGATTGTGACCAAACGACGAGTTTTTCTAGCTATTTCAGGAATTTGGCTGACTTCGTGTTGTTTTTTCGTTGTTTTTCTAGTTAGTTATAGATACGACTTCAGATTAAGAAGATTATGCGACATTAAAAAGATGGATATACATCATCATTTTATTAATAAATTTATTGTCTACTTACCCCTGACTTTAATAGTAATTCTTAATATCTGGATTTTAATTGTTGCGGAGAAACAACGAAAACGTATCTTGGCTGAAACAACGCTACCCGTTACAACTTCCAATGGACAACATGCAAACAAAATGTCTGCTATACATGGATTTTTTCGCGCTCATAAAGCAGTTAAGACATTTTCTATTGTTGTGGCAGTGTTGGTCTTCTGTGTTCTCACTCCAAATGTGGTTGGTCCGGTCCTATACTACTACTGTAGCGACTCATGCAAACAGATGTGGTACGTATTTTTTCACTATGAATTTTATGGAATAAATTCGATCGTGAATGCTTTCATCTATGGAGTCAGACATATAAAATACAGAAAAGGTTATCGTTATATTCTTTTTAAAATTCTTCGCTGTACGAAACTCTGAAACAGATCGAGGATTTTCCTTCGCAAATCACAAAAGTATATCGATATCTCTGCGTTAGCTGTCGCGGTTGTGCGAATATATTAAGAAGAATGCAATTATATTAAACCGAGCTGCGTGAAGACGGCTGGAACTTAATGGAACATGCTAAATTATGGAACATTACAGCAATTTTAAAATACTTTAACAAAACAACTTTTTCTTCCTGCACATGGTGAAATGAAATACTATAAAATACTTCAATTACGTCGGAACAGATCTTTTCTATTTCTGTTCAAATTATCGACGTGCAACCGCAAAACTCCTACTTCGAACCGCACGATGAGCACGAACTCAATCACGTTGCTGCCTGCAGCCACTAACCGCACGAAACGCAAAGTTAAACAATGGGTTAAGTTCACATTTGACGCTCACTTCAAAAGGAAGTGATTGTATAAAAACCAAGTCGGAGTAAATTCAAGTCTAAGACGTGAGAATATAAAATAAATCAGAATCACGAATAGTTCATAAGTTCACTGATATTTATTTGTTTATATTTTGAACTGCTATATTTCTAAAATATTATATACTAACTGAATATCTAATATGGACTTTTCAGGTTCGCTATTTTTTGTAAATGAGTACAAACTCTACGTTTCCCTAATTCCCTTTGTTATGAGCAGAACTAATTTGCAGAACGGACTTTACAACATCTTTAACTGCAAAACAGGTTGTTGAAAGGGAGTTAAGAGTGTATACAATCAACTGTGGAGTCGTGGACGCATTTTGTCAAATGCTGATAAAAGTGTTTTCATGCACTCAGTATCATCTAAAATAATTATGTGAGAATCATGGGCGAAAAATGTAGGGGGCGGAAAGAAACGTGCCCGACTTTTTCGAAGTTTGCACAAAATTGACCACAAAATTTACAGAATTTGTCTCATTTCTTTTTCTAATACACCAAAATTGCCCGACTGTTCAGCGAATATTGCCCGACTGCCCACCAACCCCCCCCCCGCCCGGTACGCCCATGGTGAGAATATGTAAGAGTGTACTATGAGAAGTTTGTAATTTAAGGTGGCTCGATATAATTATCACAATAACCCTGCTCAAGAATCGCGAACTCAAAACCGGGTGACCATTTTACGCGCAGGTCACGGAAACTGATTAACAAAATGAAAGAACTTCCAAAATGATCTACATGAGCAGTTTCTCGCGCCATATCACGCCATTGCGCGTGTTCTATAGCGTTTTATGTCAACTGCTGACGTCATTAGAATTTTCCATCTTGCACAAACAATGCGTTATATCTCTTTATTTTGTCTGGTGAACTATGTTCAAATTTTTCATGTTGTATTGCACCGTTAAAACTTTCGTTATTCAAAAAAAAGATAAATTCTGTAATGCCAAAAAAATTTTACCAAAGAATATGACATTTTCGCATTTTCCAAAAAAAAATGGCTTTACAGAATTTTTTATATTTTGCTAATTGTTAGCTTTTCGTCCAAGTAAAATAATGCACGGAAAAAAAATTGGGGGTCACAATGCTTTTTTTCCAACTATACGAGACGATAGGCCATTTTGGAGTGAATTTCGTACAGGTATGTCGTCATAGCAACGAACTATCTGTTACTAAAACTAATATAATTTGAAAGTAGAGTTATCAAAATATATAAAAAAACCAATATCTGCTGAATAAATCCTAAAAGTGCGTAGTTTGAACATGTCAAATTGTTAAACAGCTGGATTTTTGAAAACTGTATCGAGCCACACACAACATTCCACCACGATAGAGTTAATATTTTCAACATCAATTTAATATATAGTGTAGAAAGTGAATTTATTAAAAAGGGTGAATTATATGCAATGTTCCGCACAATGGGCAAGCATATTCCAGTTAAACAACTTTCCAAAAGAGAACTGAAAATACAGTCAAAGCCATGAATTTCAACTGCTATAAGAAAAATCTATACAGGTCAAAAATGGATTTTATAAAAAATATCTTAAAACTAAATCCCCCTATTATCATTCCAAATTTAAGTTCTATAGAAACAAATTAAATCATCTTTTGCGAATAAGTAAAAGAAATTACTATAGTGATTATTTTAACAAAAATACAAATAATGGTGAGTTAATTTGGAAAGGTATAAAACAAATTATTCGGATTAATCCTAAAACATATCAAACACCTGTAAAAATTATAGATAATAATCGTGAAATAACTCATAAAAATGAAATTGCTAATATTCTATGTGGATATTTTTCTAATATTGGTGAACAGCTTGCGAGCGCTATACCAAATGTGAATAAATCACCATTAGATTACATGGCCACATCTCCTACCTTTCATATTGCTCTAAATTTCGTGTCGTCGTGAGCGGTGAGCGTACCAGTCACGTGGCAGATTCGTAAAATACGACAAAAACCGAGTTTTCCGACGAGCATTTTCATGCCGGGTTTTCGTCGAAGAAACGCAAAGAAATATTATTTGCCGAAAATTTGCATAATTGAGCGCTTCAGAAAAATAAATCGAGGTAGGCAAAGCTTTACTGTTTTTAGCTTACCTTATATTCTGTTATTTGTTATGATTTTGGAGCCTTTGTGCTCGCATTGGTTTATATTTATCAGCCGTTTTATAACATTTATATCGTGAAGGCTATGCCTATACGCTATCAAAATACTCATTTGTTGTTGCATGCCATATATGGCATGCAACTATCATATAGCTTAAAATTCGTGTCCGTTGTTGGTGAAACTTGCGGCAGATCACGTGGGACGAACATAATAACAAATTGACAATACTAAGGCATAAATCGCATAATTATATATTTTGAATCGTGTGCACGTTTTCTTCCATGGTTTTCGTCGAGCAAATGCAAAGAAAATGTTGATTGTTCGCCGAAAATTTACATAATCGAGCGCCTTAGAAAAATACATCGAGGTAGGTAAAGCTTTGCTGTTTTAACCACAGGCAGCCCAATCTCTGAACGTCCTATATTTTTTGAATATTTAAACGTTATTATATTTTAAAATAACAAAATAATTCAAAAAATATCAACACTATATGTAAAAAATATATCTCACTTGTTAATAGAATCCATTTGTTGAATCCACTAGTTGATGCGATTGCTTTACGTTTTTGTCGTACTTGAACGGTCATCAGTACTGGCACTGAACGACATGGCCGTATAGGACATAAAAACATTCCATCAGGGGGGAGGAACTGGACTGGAATGAGGGGGCTTTCAAAGCAACACGAAAAAACACACGATATAAATAGAAATTATTACTTTATCATGCTGTATTCGACAATAATCAAGTATTAAACATTTATATCGTGTGTTAATAATATAATAATAATCTGTTTAATTAATCACATTGCAGTCTCTACTGAATTACATGATTATAAGTAAATACATTAAAAATTAAATTTACAAATAAAATTGAGTTCAAACCGTTCAATGTTCGTTCTGAATAGTCAGTTTAAATCTGTCCACAAATTATAATTGGGTCCCTGAATTAATATACACGAGTACTACTAAATCAATAATACATTAATAATTATATTTGACAGTTATAAAATTTTGAAACCGTTCTGTGTTCGTTTGGAGTGACCAGCTTGATTCGGACCTAAGATTATAATTATGAGTATTTGGATGTATACGAGTTGCAACAACATCCTTAAGAGGATTTATAGGACCATTGTCAAGCTTTAATTTCCGAATAAATTGTTCACAGGAATTATGTCTACGCGTACTTAACTTTTTTAGACCAGTATAATTCAATGCGTCTTGATACGACATTTCGGGAAGCAAGATACGTAATGCTCTTCTCTGTATCGATTCGATAAGGTCAGACTGGCCTTGGGTTAGCGTTGGCCACGCAGGTGAAGCGTACTCAATTCGGGACCGAATGAAGGAGGAATATATAGTGACAAGGTCTTTATCGCTTAACCCAGCCTTTTTTAACTTCCGCAATGCATAGAGTCTAGAATTTGGTTTTTTAATCACATAGTCGACATGATCACACCAAGATAGATCCTCTCTCAGTAGCACACCGAGCAGTTTAAAGGAGGATACTGATTGCACTGGCGAACCATCTATATAGATCGCATTATCAAGTGGAAGGTGGTATTGGAGGAAGGATATTGTCATCTCCTTACATTTCTTACTGTTAAGCTTCATTCCTCTACTTGAGGCATACTGAGATACATCATTTACGAGAATAGGTAGCAAGCTAGGAGAGCAACGTGGAACAATTTCTAGTGCAGTAGCATCGTCTA